>JAQOXP010000076.1:0-25206 GCA_037013685.1 Acridotheres tristis
ACCCTCCACTTGGTGCCCACTAGGGGTCACCTATAGACCCCCCATAGTGCCCCCTGTGGGTCACCTACAGACCCCCCCATAGAGCCCCCTGTGGGTCACCTATAGACCCCCCCATAGTGCCCCCTATGGGTCACCTATAGACCCCCCATAGTGCCCCGTGTGATTCACCTATAGACACCCCCATAGTGCCCCCTATGGGTCACCTATAGACCCACATAGTGCCCCCTATGGGTCACCTATAGACCCCCCATAGTGCCCCCTGTGATTCACCTATAGACCCTCCCCATAGTGCCCACTATGGGACACCTATAGACCCCCCATAGTGCCCACTGTGGGTCACCTAGAACCCCCCCAGGCCCACAGGGCACCCAGACCCCCCCAGGCCCCGGGACACCAGACCCACCAAGGCCCGGTCCCAGCCTCACCTATAGACCCCCCATAGTGCCCACTATGGGTCACCTATAGACCCCCCATAGTGCCCCCTATGGGTCACCTATAGACCCCCCCATAGAGCCCCCTATGGGTCACCTATAGACCCCCCCATAGTGCCCCCTATGGGTCACCTATAGACCCGCATAGTGCCCCCTGTGGGTCACCTATAGACCCCCCATAGTGCCCCCTATGGGTCACCTATAGACCCCCCATAGTGCCCCCTATGGGTCACCTATAGACCCCCTGGGCCCGGCTCCCATAGTGCCCCCTATGGGTCACCTATAGACCTCCCATAGTGCCCCCTATGGGTAAGTCACCTATAGACCCCCCCATAGTGCCCCCTATGGGTCACCTATAGACCCCCCCCATAGTGCCCCCTATGGGTCACCTATAGACCCGCATAGTGCCCCCTATGGGTCACCTATAGACCCCCATGGCGCCCCCTGTGGGCACTCTCAGGTTCCTATAGACCCCCATGGCGCCCCCTGTGGGCGCTCTCAGGTTCCTATAGACCCCCATGGCGCCCCCTACGGGCGCTCTCAGGTTCCTATAGACCCCCATGGCGCCCCCTGTGGGCACTCTCAGGTTCCTATAGACCCCCATGGCGCCCCCTACGGGCGCTCTCAGGTTCCTATAGACCCCCATGGCGCCCCCTACGGGCACTCTCAGGTTCCTATAGACCCCCATGGCGCCCCCTGTGGGCACTCTCAGGTTCCTATAGACCCCCATGGCGCCCCCTGTGGGCACTCTCATGTTCCTATAGACCCCCATGGCGCCCCCTATGGGCACTCTCATGTTCCTATAGACCCCCATGGCGCCCCCTATGGGCACTCTCAGGTTCCTATAGACCCCCATGGCGCCCCCTGTGGGCGCTCTCAGGTTGGCACAGAGCCCCGGCCCCGCCCCCGGCCCCGCCCCCGGCCCCGCCCCCGCGTGGGCCGCGGGACAAGGGCGCCGCTGTGGGAGCGCCGGGGCGGGGCCGTCTCCAGGCAACGGTCGCCATGGCAACGGCACAACAGCGCCCCCCCCTCCCCAGTGCTTTACAAGGGGCGATGGCGGGGGCGGGGCCCGCCGGGCCGGCGGCTCTTAAAAGGGCAACGGCCTTAAAGGGGCCGCTCCCTCCGTGACGCGGCCGGCGCCGCCCGGGCTGGCGCAATAACGGCTGGCACCGGCCCGGGCACCGCCCAAAGCTCCCCTGCTCCCCCGGGAAGGGACCCAGACATCCGGGCTCCCTTCCCCCCCCTTCTCCAGGCCCCGCCTTTCTCACCTTCCCTGCCCCGCCCCACCCTCCCCGTCTCACAAGGGCGTTGTCCCTCCACGCGCCCCGAGCGGGACCGGGAGGTGCGGGGGCCGCAGGGCAGAGGGGACACCCCCCGCACACCTGGGTCCCTCCACGTGGCACCGGGAGTACCCCGAGAGCCGGGCATCCCCCCCATGGAGGGGACCCGGTGTCCCGCTGCACACCCCCCTCCCCAAAACGGGGACCCAGGTGTCGCGGTACCCCCGCTCCCTTTCCGAGTAGGGAATTTTCCTAACGCCCAAACTGGGATCCCGGCATCCCGCTACTCCAGGGAACCCCACGTGTGGCGGTGGCCGCCCAGACCCACCCGCAATGGGGATCCAGCTGTCCTGCTGCCCCCTCCCATAACCGGTGATTGCAGACCGGCCCCGGCTGGTCCACACCGGGCACTCCCGGCACTCCTTCCCCCAGAATGGGCGCCCCGGCGTGCACCCCCTACCCCCCAAAGAACCGGGCACCCATCATCCTGCCCCTCCGAGCCCGGAGCGGGACATGCCAATCCTCCCCCGCCCCACTCAGCACGCAGCAATGTCCCGCTCTGCCCACCCCCGGTGCCCCCACGCGCGGGTCCCCCGTGTCTCACGATCTCGCCGATGAGCACCAGCCCCTTGCGGGTGCGGCTGAAGGCCAGGCAGGTGCCGGGGCAGCTCTGGGCCCCGCTGGACTCCATGGCGGCACCGGGACCGGGCGGCACCGAGCGGGCGGTGGCGGCGGCAGCGGGGGGGGTGCGGGAGGGGGGGGGTGCCCGGGCAGCTGGCACGGCACGGGGCGGGGCCTGGCAGCGCGCGCCCGCACGCGATTGGCTGGCGGGGGCGGCGGGGGGCGTGGCCTGGCGGCGCACGCCGGCAGGTGATTGGCTGGCGCGTGCGGAGGGGGGCGGGGCTTGGCGGCAGGGGAAACCCCAATTAGGGATGGGAGTGGGGGGAGCCCCGGGGCCGGGTCACGTGACCGGGGGGGAGGGGGGGAATCCCCGGTCGGGGGTCCCGGGGGGGGCGGGGCTTGGAAAGGGAAACCCCCAGTGATGATTGGGTCGGGGGTCCTGGGGGGAGGAGCTGAAGGTGGGCGTGGCTTAGAGCGGGGGAAGCCCCTGCGATTGGCGGTGGGCGGGGCTTGGCGCGGGGGAAGCCCCTGGAAGTGGCGGGAGGGGGGGGGACCCCCGAGGGGCGGGGCTTCGAAGGGGCAGGGTTGGGGGGGAGGGCTGTAATTAGGGGGGGTTGCTGGGGAGGGTCCCTAAAGGGGTTTGGGGAGCCCTGGAAGAGCCCCTGGGGGTCCCAGCGGGGCTTGGGAGGATCTGGAGAGATCCAGAGGAGCCTGGGGGAGGGGCTGGGGGTGTCGGGGGTCCCCGGGAGGGTTTGGGGGTCCCCGGGAGGGTCTGGGGGTCCCCAGGGCTGGTCCTTCCCGGGGCCCTGGGGCCTCTCTCGGTTTTGGGGTGACTCAGCCGGATGTGGGCAGCGCCCCGCCCGCCGGATGCCGGGAATGGAAAGAACGGGGTTTTGGGGGGAGGGGGGTCCGCGCTGGAAATGACTCAGGGAGGCACCGAAGGGGGGGGGGGGGGGTCCCCGCCTTTATTGAACACCCCCGAAAATGGGGAGGGGGGGATAACACCAGTGCGACCCCCAGAACGCGGGGGAGGTGGGGGGGCTTTGCATAGCTCGAAGGGCGCCCCCGCCAAAATGGGGGGCACCAAAACGGGGAGCGGGTCCCCTCCCCCCCCCCCCAAAGCACCAAAAACGGGGTGCGGTGGGGGGGGGGGGTGTGGGGGGCCCTCGCTGTGACGTCACCTTCCGTTCGCAGGGGTCCCCCGGGGGGGGGGGTCAGGGGTGCAGCCCCCCCACGAGGCAGAAGCAGGGCTCCCCCCGCGGGGAGCTGCCCACGCGCAGCCGCAGAACCCCCCGCGCCTGCGGGGCCGGGGGCGCCCCTGCGGGAACGGAGGGGTTAATGCGGGGGGGGGAGGGGAGGGGAGAGGGATCCCCCCCCACCCCCCCCCAGGCAGGCAGAGAGGGGCTTGGGGGGCCCTGGGCTGTACCACGGGAATTGGGGGGGGAGGCAATGGGCTGTACCATCGGATTTGAGGGGGGAACTGGGCTAGACTGGTGTGTTTTGGGGGAGGCAATGGGCTGTACCACCCGATGGCGGGGGCACTGGGCTGTACCACTTGATTTGTGGGGGGGACACTGGGCTATACTGGTGTGTTTTGGGGGTTTCCTGGGCTGTACCACTTGATTTGGGGGGGGCACTGGGCTATACTGGTATGTTTTGGGGGGTGGCCTGGGCCGTACCACCGGATTTGGGGGGGAGGCAATGGGCTGTACCATCTGATTTGAGGGGGGACACTGAGCTATACTGGTGTGTTTTGGGGGGCTCCTGGGCTGTACCACCTGATTTGGGGGGGGCACTGGGGTGTCTTACTGAATTTGGGAGGGTAATGGGCTGTACCACCTGATTTGGGGGGGTGTCTTACTGAATTGGGGAGGGTAATGGGCTGTACCACTTGATATGGGAGGGGCACTGGGCTATACTGGTGTGTTTTGGGGGGCTCCTGGGCTGTACCACCTGATTTGCGGGGGGCACTCGGGTGTCTTACTGAATTTGGGAGGGTAATGGGCTGTACCACCTGATTTGGGGGGGTGTCTTACTGAATTGGGGAGGGTAATGGGCTGTACCACCTGATTTGGGGGGGCCCTGGGCTGTACCACTTGATTTGGGGGGGGCACTGGGCTATACTGGTGTGTTTTGGGGGGTGGCCTGGGCCGTACCACCTGATTTGGGGGGGTGTCTTACTGAATTTGGGAGGGTAATGGGCTGTACCACCTGATTTGGGGGGGCCCTGGGCTGTACCACCTGATTCTGGGGGGCACTGGAGTGTCTTACAGAATTCTGGGGAGCACTGAGCTGTACCACCTGACTTGGGGGGGGGCGCTGTTGTGTTTGGGGGTGCAAAGGGCTGTACCACTCTTGCAGTGGGGAGGGCCCTGGGGTGTTTTACTGAATTTGGGGTGTAATGGGCTGTACCACCTGATTTGGGGGGGCACTGGGCCGTACCACCTGATTTGGGGGGGCACTGGGCCGTACCACCTGATTTGGGGAGGCACTGGGCTATACCGGTGTGTTTTGGGGGGGCAATGGGCCATACCACGTGATTCGGGGGGGTACTGGGCTGTACCACTCTTCCGGTGGAGGGCGCATTGGGGTGTATTACTGAATTTGGGGGTGCCCTGGGCTGTACCACCTGATTTGGGGGGGAGGGCACTGGGGTGTGTTACTGAATTTGGGGTGTAATGGGCTGTACCATCTGATATGGGGGGGCCCTGGGCTGTACCGGCGTGTTCTGGGGGGGGTCTTTTGGGCTGTACCATCTGATCTGGGGGGGTTCTGGGCTGTACCGGTGTATTTTGGGGGGGTCTCTTGGGCTGTACCACCTGTTCTGGGGGGGCCCTGGGCTGTACTAGTGTGTTTTGGGGGGTCTCTTGGGCTGTACCACCTGATCTGGGGGCGCCCTGGGCTGTACCACTGCGCTGGCAGGGGGGTGATTTGCACCGCTGCGTTTTGGGGGGGGGGGTCCCCGGATGTCGCGGTGACCCGGGGGTCTCCGGGATGTGTCCCCGAACCGGGGGGTCCCGCGGGGGTTGGGGGCGCAGGGGCTGGGGTCTCACCGTGGGGGCGGCGCAGCAGCAGGCGGAGGCGGCTGCCCCCCCCCCGGATCCGGGCCAGCGCCTGCGCGTGGCTCATGCCGGCCGTGGGGGCTCCATTGATGGCCAGCAGCTCATCGCTGACCTGAGCCCCCCCGGGAGGGACCCCCACAGTTACTGAGACCCCCCACAGTTACTGAGACCCCCCCCCGGGACCCCCACAGTTACTGAGCCCCCCCGGGACCCCCACAGTTACTGAGACCCCCCCCCAGGGACCCCCACAGTTACTGAGACCCCCCGGGACCCCCACAGTTACTGAGACCCCCCCGGGACCCCCACAGTTACTGAGACCCCCCCCCGGGACCCCCACAGTTACTGAGACCCCCCCACAGTTCCTGAGACCCCCCCCCGGGGACCCCCACAGTTACTGAGACCCCCCCCCCAGGGACCCCCACAGTTACTGAGCCCCCCCCGAGACCCCCACAGTTACTGAGACCCCCCGGGACCCCCACAGTTACTGAGCCCCCCCGGGGACCCCCACAGTTACTGAGACCCCCCCCCAGGGACCCCCACAGTTACTGAGACCCCCCCCGGGGACCCCCACAGTTACTGAGACCCCCCCCCGGGACCCCCCACAGTTACTGAGACCCCCCCGGGACCCCCACAGTTACTGAGACCCCCCCCAGGGACCCCCACAGTTACTGAGACCCCCCCCGGGACCCCCACAGTTACTGAGACCCCCCGGGACCCCCACAGTTACTGAGACCCCCCCAGGGACCCCCACAGTTACTGAGACCCCCCCGGGACCCCCACAGTTACTGAGACCCCCCCAGGGACCCCCACAGTTACTGAGAGCCCCCCCGGGGGACCCCCACAGTTACTGAGACCCCCCACAGTTACTGAGACCCCCCCCGGGACCCCCACAGTTACTGAGAGCCCCCAGGGACCCCCACAGTTACTGAGACCCCCCACAGTTACTGAGACCCCCCCGGGACCCCCACAGTTACTGAGCCCCCCCGGGACCCCCACAGTTACTGAGACCCCCCGGGACCCCCACAGTTACTGAGACCCCCCCCGGGACCCCCACAGTTACTGAGACCCCCCCCAGAGACCCCCACAGTTAGTGAGACTCCTCCCAGAGACCCCCAAAGATACTGAGACCCCCCAGGGACCCCCCCAAATTACTGAGACCCCCCCAGGGACTCCCAAAGTTACTGAGACACCCCAGGGACCCCCAAAGTTACTGAGACCCCCCCCAGAGACCCCCCAAAGTTACTGAGACCCCCCCGGGACCCCCAAAGTTACTGAGACCCCCCACAGTTACTGACCCCCCCCCAGGGACCCCCAAAGTTACTGAGACCCCCCAAAACCACCTCCCCCATGTCACAGCCATACCCAGCACCCCATAACCCCCCAGTTCCCCCCAGTTCCCAGCAGAATCCCCTCAAGACCCCACTGACCCCGGCCCCATAGAGCCCCCCCAAACCTCCAGAACCCCCCCAGACCCCCGAGACCCCTAACTCCCGAGCCCCTCAAACCCCCTGAGCCCCCCGACCCCCCCAAACCCCGAGACCCCTTCCAAACTCCCAGACCCCTCCGAGCCCCCCAATCCCCTAGAGCCCCCCCAAACGCCCTGAGCCCCCAGACCCCCCAGACCCCCAACTCCCGAGCCTCCCAAACCCTCTGAGCCCCCCCAGACTCCCCTGAGCCCCCCAAACTCCCGAGCGCCCCCGAGCCCCCAAACCTCCAGACCCCTCCCAAACCTCCAGACCCCCCTGAGTCCCCCAATCCCCTAGAGCCCCCCCAAACGCCCTGAGCCCCCAGACCCCTCCAAACCCCCAGACCCCCCTAAAACCCCCGGACCCCCCCCAAAACCCCGGATCTCTCCCAAACCCCCAGACCTCTCCGAGCCCCCTAATCCCCTATAGCCCCCCCAAACGCCCTGAGCCCCCAGACCCCCCAAAACCCCCAGACCCCTCCGAGCCCCCAGACCCCTCCGAACCCCCAGACCCCTCCGAGCCCCCCCAAACCCCCAGACCCCTCCGAACCCCCAATCCCCTAGAGCCCCCCCAAACGCCCTGAACCCCCAGACCCCCCAAACCCCAAACTCCCGAGCCTCCCAAACCCTCTGAGCCCCCCAAACTCCCGATCGCCCCCAAACCCCCAGACCCCTCTCAAACCCCCAGACCCCCCTGAGCCCCCCAAACTCCCGAGCCTCCCAAACCCCCAGACCCCCCAAAAATCCCCAGACCCCTCCGAGCTCCCCCAAACCCCCAGAGCCCTCAGACCCCCCAAAACCCCCCCGGACCCCCCCAGCCCCCCGCAAACCCCCAGACCCCTCCGAGCCCCCCAAACCCCCAGACCCCTCCGAACCCCCCCCAAACCCCCAGAGCCCTCAGACCCCCCAAAACCCCCAGACCCCCCCAGCCCCCCGCAAACCCCCAGACCCCTCCGAGCCCCCCAATCCCCTCCGAGCCCCCCAATCCCCTCAGAGCCCCCCCGGCCCCCCGGCCGTACCTGGATGCAGCCGCAGCGCTGGGCGGGGCCCCCCTCTCGCAGCCCCCGCACGAAAACCCCGGCGGGGCCTCCCCGGACACTGAACCCGAACCCGGCCGGGCCCCGCGGCAGCTCCACCCAGAACGGGGCCGGCTCCTGCACCAGTACGGACCAGTATGGACCGGTATGGACCAGTATGGACCAGTACGGACCAGTATGGACTGGTATGGACCAGTATGGACCGGTATGGACCAGTATGGACCGGTACGGACCGGTATGGACCGGTATAGACCGGTATGGACCGGTATAGACCAGTATGGACTGGTACGGACTAGTATGAACCAGTATGGACCAGTACAGACCAGTATAAACCAGTATGGACCAGTATAGACCAGTATGGACCGGTATGGACCAGTATGGACCGGTATGGACCAGTATAGACCGGTATGGACCGGTATGGACCAGTATGGACTGGTACGGACCAGTATGAACCAGTATGGACCAGTATGGACCAGTATGGACCGGTACGGACCAGTATGGACCAGTATAGACCAGTATGGACCGGTACGGACCAGTATGGACCGGTATGGACCGCTACAGACCAGTATGGACCAGTATAGACCAGTATGGACCGGTATGGACCAGTACGGACCGGCTCGGACTAGTATAGACCGCTACAGACCAGTATGGACCAGTATGGACCGGTACGGACCAGTATGGACCGGTACGGACCAGTATGGACCAGTATAGACCAGTACAGACCAGTATAGACCAGTAAGGACCGGTACAGACCAGTATGGACCGGTACAGACCAGTATGGACCGGTACAGACCAGTATAGACCAGTAGGAACCAGTATGGACCGGTATGGACCAGTACAGAGCAGTACAGACCAATATGGACCGGTATGGACTGGTCTGGACCAGTATGCACCAGTACAGACCAATATAGACCAGTAACACACCAGTATGCACCAGTTATAGACCAGTAAATCCCACAGGGCCACGAGGCAGCTGCATCCCAGTGCTCCCAGTATCCTCCCAGTGCTCCCAGTATCCTCCCAGTGCTCCCAGTTCCCTCCCAGTGTTCTCCCAGTTCCCTCCCAGTGCTCCCAGTTCCCTCCCAGTGTTCCCAGTGTCCTCCCAGTGTTCTCCCAGTTCCCTCCCAGTGTTCCCAGTGTCCTCCCAGTGCTCCCAGTATCCTCCCAGTGCTCCCAGTCCGTACCTGTGGCCAGCCCAGTCCGGAGCCCTGCCCTGTCCCAGCGCTGCTGGGGCTGCCCGGGGCCTCACCTGGGGGAGGGGGGTCAGTGCTCCCAGTAACGACCAGTAACACCCAGTAACAACCAGTAACAGCCAGTAACGACCAGTAACACCCAGTAACAGCCAGTAACACCCAGTAACAACCAGTAACAACCAGTAACAGCCAGTAACAGCCAGTAACACCCAGTAACAACCAGTAACAACCAGTAACAGCCAGTAACAACCAGTAACACCCAGTAACAACCAGTAACAACCAGTAACAGCCAGTAACACCCAGTAACAACCAGTAACAGCCAGTAACACCCAGTAACAACCAGTAACACCCAGTAACAACCAGTAACACCCAGTAACAGCCAGTAACACCCAGTAACAGCCAGTAACAACCAGTAACACCCAGTAACAACCAGTAACAACCAGTAACAACCAGTAACACCCAGTAACACCCAGTAACAACCAGTAACACCCAGTAACAACCAGTAACAGCCAGTAACAACCAGTAACAACCAGTAACAACCAGTAACAACCAGTAACACCCAGTAACAACCAGTAACACCCAGTAACAACCAGTAACACCCAGTAACAACCAGTAACAGCCAGTAACACCCAGTAACAACCAGTAACAACCAGTAACAACCAGTAACAACCAGTAACAACCAGTAACACCCAGTAACAACCAGTAACAGCCAGTAACAGCCAGTAACAACCAGTAACAACCAGTAACACCCAGTAACAACCAGTAACACCCAGTAACACCCAGTAACACCCAGTAACAGCCAGTAACAACCAGTAACAGCCAGTAACAGCCAGTAACAGCCAGTAACACCCAGTAACACCCAGTAACACCCAGTAACACCCAGTAACAACCAGTAACAGCCAGTAACACCCAGTAACAACCAGTAACACCCAGTAACAACCAGTAACAGCCAGTAACAGCCAGTAACACCCAGTAACACCCAGTAACAACCAGTAACAACCAAAACACCCAGTAACAACCAGTAACACCCAGTAACAGCCAGTAACACCCAGTAACAGCCAGTAACACCCAGTAACACCCAGTAACAACCAGTAACAACCAAAACACCCAGTAACAACCAGTAACAACCAGTAACAGCCAGTAACAGCCAGTAACAACCAGTAACAGCCAGTAACAACCAATAACACCCAGTAACAGCACCCAGTACCACCCAGTAAGAGACAACAACAGCCAGTAACACCCAGTGCCCTCCCAGTGCTCCCAGTGCCCTCCCAGTGCCCTCCCAGTGCTCCCAGTGCCCTCCCAGTGCTCCCAGTAACCCCCCAGTTCCCTCCCAGTGCCCTCCCAGTGCTCCCAGTGCCCTCCCAGTGCCCTCCCAGTGCCCTCCCAGTGCTCCCAGTGCCCTCCCAGTGCCCTCCCAGTACCCTCCCAGTGCACCCAGTGCCCTCCCAGTGCCCTCCCAGTGCACCCAGTGCCCTCCCAGTGCCCTCCCAGTGCTCCCAGTGCCCTCCCAGTGCTCCCAGTGCCCTCCCAGCGCCCTCCCAGTGCCCTCCCAGTTCTCCCAGTGCCCTCCCAGTGCTCCCAGTGCCCTCCCAGTGCCCTCCCAGTTCTCCCAGTGCCCTCCCAGTGCTCCCAGTGCCCTCCCAGTACCCTCCCAGTGCTCCCAGTACCCTCCCAGTGCCCTCCCAGTGCCCTCCCAGTGCTCCCAGTACCCTCCCAGTGCCCTCCCAGTGCCCTCCCAGTTCTCCCAGTGCCCTCCCAGTGCCCTCCCAGTGCTCCCAGTGCCCTCCCAGTACCCTCCCAGTGCCCTCCCAGTGCCCTCCCAGTGCCCTCCCAGTGCCCTCCCAGTGCCCCCAGTGCCCTCCCAGTGCTCCCAGTACCCCCCCAGTGCTCTCCCAGTGCTCCCAGTAACCCCCAGTGCCCTCCCAGTGCTCCCAGTAACCCCCAGTGCTCCCAGTGCTCCCAGTAACCCCCAGTGCTCCCAGCAACCCCCAGTCCCTCCCAGTGCCCTCCCAGTGCTCCCAGTAACCCCCAGTGCTCCCAGTGCTCCCAGTCCCTCCCAGTTCCTGCCCAGTGCTCCCAGTGCCCCTCAGTCGCTCCCAGTGCTCCCAGTCCCTCCCAGTGCTCCCAGTGTCCCTCCCAGTGCTCCCAGTCCCCTCCCAGTCCCTCCCAGTCCCCTCCCAGTCCCTCCCAGTGCCCCCCAGTCCCTCCCCCAGCCCCTCTCCCAGTCCTCCCAGTGCTCCCAATCCCTCTCCCAGTACCTCCAGTCCCTCCTCAATGCTCCCAGTGCTCCCAGTGCCCCCCAATCCCGCTCCCAGTTCCTCCCCAGTGCTCCCAGTGCCTCCCCAATGCTCCCAGTGCTCCCAGTGCCCCCCAATCCCGCTCCCAGTCCCTCTCCCAGTGCTCCCAGTTCCTCCCCAGTGCTCCCAGTCTCACCCAGGCTCCTCAGCAGCAGCACCAGGTCTCCATCCCGGGGTCGGATTTCGGGGGGTCCCCGCTGCCCCCAGGCCGGGGGGGGCGGGGCGGGGGGCGGGGGGGGCGGGCGGCTGTACCGGAGCACGCAGGAGCCCCCCACGACCACCACCACACTCACTGGGGGACCCCAAAATCAGACACCCCAAAATCAGAGACCCCAAAACTGGGGGAGCCCCCCACGACCACCACCACACTCACTGGGGGGCCCCAAAATCAGACACCCCAAAACTGGGGGAGCCCCCCGCGACCACCACCACACTCACTGGGGGGCCCCAAAATCAGACACCCCAAAACTGGGGGAGCCCCCCAGGGGAAATGGGACACTCCGGGCAGGGACCCCCCAATGTCCCCCCCCAATGTCCCCCTCCAGTGTCACTGACCCCCCCCAATGTCGCCCCCCAGTGTCACTGTCCCCCCCCAATGTCCCCCCCAATGTCACTGACCCCCCCCAATGTCACTGACCCCCCCAATGTCACTGACCCCCCCAATGTCACTGACCCCCCCCAATGTCACTGACCCCCCCAGTGTCACTGACCCCCCCAGTGTCACTGACCCCCCCAATGTCACTGACCCCCCCAATGTCACTGACCCCCCCAATGTCACTGACCGCCCCAGTCTCACTGACCCCCCCAGTGTCACTGACCCCCCCCCAATGTCACGCTCCCCCCCCAATGTCACTGACCCCCCCAGTGTCACTGACCCCCCCAGTGTCACTGTCCCCCCCCAGTGTCACTGACCCCCCCAATGTCACTGACCCCCCCCAGTGTCACTGACCCCCCCAATGTCACTGACCCCCCCCAGTGTCACTGCCCCCCCCCAATGTCACTGACCCCCCCCCAATGTCACTGACCCCCCCCCAATGTCACTGACCCCCCCAGTGTCACTGACCCCCCCAATGTCACTGCCCCCCCAATGTCACTGACCCCCCCCAGTGTCACTGACCCCCCCAATGTCACTGACCCCCCCAATGTCACTGACCCCCCCAATGTCACTGACCCCCCAGTGTCACTGACCCCCGCAGTGTCACTGACCCCCCCAATGTCACTGACCCCCCCAATGTCACTGACCCCCCCCAATGTCACTGACCCCCCCCAGTGTCACTGACCCCCCCCAATGTCACTGACCCCCCCAGTGTCACTGACCCCCCCAGTGTCACTGACCCCCGCAGTGTCACTGACCCCCCCAATGTCACTGACCCCCCAATGTCACTGACCCCCAATGTCACTGACCCCCCCAGTGTCACTGTCCCCCCCCAGTGTCACTGACCCCCCCAGTGTCACTGACCCCCCCAGTGTCACTGACCCCCGCAGTGTCACTGACCCCCCCAATGTCACTGACCCCCCCAGTGTCACTGACCCCCCCAGTGTCACTGACCCCCCCAATGTCACTGACCCCCCCCCCAATGTCACTGACCCCCCCCAGTGTCACTGACCCCCCCAGTGTCACTGACCCCCCCCCAATGTCACTGACCCCCCCAATGTCACTGACCCCCCCCCAATGTCACTGACCCCCCCCAGTGTCACTGACCCCCCCAGTGTCACTGCCCCCCCCCAATGTCACTGACCCCCCCCAATGTCACTGACCCCCCCAGTGTCACTGACCCCCCCCAATGTCACTGACCCCCCCAGTGTCACTGACCCCCCCAGTGTCACTGACCCCCCCCAATGTCACTGACCCCCCAATGTCACTGACCCCCCCAGTGTCACTGACCCCCCCCAATGTCACTGACCCCCCCCAGTGTCACTGACCCCCCCCAATGTCACTGACCCCCCCAGTGTCACTGACCCCCCCAGTCTCACTGACCCCCCCAATGTCACTGCCCCCCCCAATGTCACTGCCCCCCCCCCCAATGTCACTGACCCCCCCCAATGTCACTGACCCCCCCCAATGTCACTGACCCCCCCAATGTCACTGACCCCCCCCCAGTGTCACTGTCCCCCCCAATGTCACTGACCCCCCCAATGTCACTGACCCCCCCCCAATGGCACCGGCCCCCCCCAATGTCACTGACCCCCCCCAATGTCACTGCCCCCCCCAATGTCACTGACCCCCCAATGTCACTGACCCCCCCCAATGTCACTGACCCCCCCCAGTGTCACTGACCCCCCCAGTGTCACTGACCCCCCCAATGTCACTGACCCCCCCCAATGTCACTGACCCCCCCCAATGTCACTGACCCCCCCCAATGTCCCCCCCCAATGTCACTGACCCCCCCCCAATGTCACTGTCCCCCCCCAATGTCACTGACCCCCCCAGTGTCACTGACCCCCCCAGTGTCACTGACCCCCCCAGTGTCACTGACCCCCCCCAGTGTCACTGACCCCCCCCAATGTCACTGACCCCCCCCAATGTCACTGACCCCCCAATGTCACTGACCCCCCCCAATGTCACTGACCCCCCCAGTGTCACTGACCCCCCCAATGTCACTGACCCCCCCCAAATGTCCCCCCCGTCCCGTCCCGCCCCTCCCCCTCTCACCGCTCGGTCCCGTCGGGGCCTCCGGGGGCGGCATCGGGGCCCCCCCCGGGCTGAGGGGGGGCAGCGCCTGCAACCAGTGACCACCAGTGACCCCCCAGTGTTCCCAGTAACAACCAGTAACCGACCAGTAACCTCCCAGTGCTCCCAGTGACCTCCCAGTTACACACCAGTGCTTCCAGTACCAACCAGTATCTCCCCAGTGCTCCCTGTGACCAACCAGTGACCTCCCAGTGCTCCCAGTATCCTCTCCCAATGCCCCCCCCAAGCTCTCCCAGTGGCCTCCAGCCCCCTCCCAGTGCTCCCAGTCCAGCCCACACCATCCCAGTTACCCCCAGTACACCCCCCCAATGCTCCCAGGATCCTCCCAGTTTCTCCCCAGTACTCCCAGTACACCCCCCCAATGCTCCCAGGATCCTCCCAGTTACCCCCAGTACTCCCAGTACACCCCCCCAATGCTCCCAGGATCCTCCCAGTTTCTCCCCAGTACTCCCAGTACACCCCCCCAATGCTCCCAGGATCCTCCCAGTTTCTCCCCAGTACTCCCAGTATCCCCCTCAATAGTGCTGGTATTCTTCCAGTTTCTCCCCAGTGCTCCCAGCATCCCCCTGATGCTCCCGGCTCCCTTCCAGCGCTCCCAGTGTCCCCGTGTCCTCCCAGTCCCCCCCTCCGTGCCCCCAGAGCCCCTCCAGGAGCCCCCCGGTTCCTCCCCCAGTGCTCCCAGTGCTCCCAGTGCTCCCAGTGCCCCCGGCCCCGCCCCCTCCCCTCGGGTACCGCCGCGGGGTCGCCACGGCAACGCGCGCGAGGCCGACGGGCGCGAGCTGCGGTGGGACGGGCTGAGCGACAGCCGGCTCGGCCAATCAGAGCCCGCAGCGCTCGGAGAGGGGGTGGGACAGAGCGCGGTGGCGGCACCGATTGGTGGAGGCTCCACCAATCAGAGGCCGCAAAACCCGCGGGGCGGTGGTGCGGGTGCGCGCCGCAAGGGCTGCTGGGAGTTGTAGTCCGGCCCAACCAGCCGTCTCTCCCACAGGGCCCCGCGGCGGAAGATGGCGGCGGGCGATGGCGCGGCGGCGGCGGCTGAGGGCGGCGCGGGGCCGGGGCCGGGGCCGGTGTCGTTCGCCTTCAGCCGCAGGGCGGAGCGGCGGCGGCCGCTGCCCGCCGGACCCTGCGCGGAGCCCGGCGCCGGCGGCGACGCCGACAGCGACACCGATTTCCTGACGGCGGTGGAGGACCGGGAGCTGCTCAGGTGGGCGGGGCAGGGAGGCGCGGCCTTCAGGGCTCGTTTGGGGGCGGGGGCGCGGCTCCACTTCCGGGTTGTCCATAAAAGGCAGCAGTGGGCGGGGCCTGAGCGGGGGCTGTGTTAACGGCGGCTGGGGGCGTGGCTTTTGGAGGGGCGGAGCTTGTGTATATTCCTAATATGGCAATGGGGGCGTGGCCTATTGGGCTGTTTGGGGGCGTGTCTCGGAGGGGGCGTGGTTTAGAAAGCATTTAAATAAGGCGCGGTCTGTCCGTGGGCGTGGCTAATGCTCTGGTCCCACCCCCAGCACGCGGCCGGCCCCGCCCCCCAAGAAGGAGCTGGTGATCCCCCTGATCCCCCCCCACCGCTGGAGGAACCCGGAACCGCCCCGGGCCGGCGCAGGCCCCGCCCCCGGAACTGACCCCGCCCCCGACAATGACCCCGCCCCCAGCACTAACCCCGCCCCCGGCACTGACCCCGCCCCCGGCACTGACCCCGCCCCCGGCGCAGGCCCCGCCCCCTCGGTGGAGGCGCAGGCCGTGCAGGAGCTGCTCCAGGGTGAGTCTGGGGGTTCCGGGGGGTTCCGGGGGGTTCCGGGGGGTCCCGGCCTTGCCCCCCGAGCCCCCCCCGTGACTCCCTGGCCCCACAGAGGCGCGGCAGAGCCAGGAGCAGCCCAATGGCCCCTCGGGACCCCCCATGGCCATCCCCCTGCAGCTGCCGGACAAGGACGTGGCCACGGGGCCACAGCCGGTGAGGGACCCCCAGACACCCCCCGGGACCCCCAGAGTGACCCCGGGACCCCCAGACATCACCCGGGACCCCCAGACATCACCCTGAGACCCCCAGAGTGACCCCGGGACCCCCAGAGTGACCCTGGGACCCCAAAACATCCCCTGGGATCCCCAGAGTGACCCCGGGACCCCCAAACATCACCCAGGACCCCCAGACATCACCCTGAGACCCCCAGAGTGACCCCGGGACCCCCAGACATTCCCTGGGACCCCAAAACATCCCCCGGGACCCCCAGAGTGACCCTGGGACCCCAAAACATCCCCTGGGACCCCCAGACATCACCCTGAGACCCCCAGAGTGACCCCGGGACCCCCAGAGTGACCCCGGGACCCCCAGACATCCCCCGGGACCCCCAGACACCCCCCGGGACCCCCAGAGTGACCCCGGGACCCCAAAACATCCCCCGAGACTCCCAGAGTGACCCCGGGACCCCCAAACATTCCCCGGGTCCCCCAAAACATCCCCCGGGACCCCCAAACATCACCCAGGACCCCCAGAGTGACCCGGGACCCCCAAACATCCCCAGAGTGACCCCAGAGTCCCCCCCCAGTGCCCCCCCAGTGCCCCCCCAGCCCCACGACCCCCCCGTGTCCCCCCAGACCCCCCAGGACTACGAGGCCGTGCCCGTGGGCCAGTTCGGGCTGGCCATGCTGCGGGGGATGGGCTGGAGGCAGGGCCAGGGCATCGGCCGCACCTTCCCCAGGTGAGCGGGGCTGGGGGACCCCAAAAACACCCTTGGGGACCCCAAAAACACCCTGGGGACCCCAAAAACCCCCTGGGGACCCCAAAACACCCTGGGGACCCTGAAATCCCCCTGGGGACCCCCAAAAACCCCCTGGGGACCCCAAAAACCACCCTGGGACGCCAAAACCACCCTGGGGACCCCAAAACCCCCTGGGGACCCTGAAATCCCCCTGGGGACCCCAAAACCCCCTGGGGACCCCAAAAACACCCCTGGGGACCCCAAAAACACCCCTGGGGACCCCAAAACACCCTGGGGACCCCAAAAACACCCTGGGGACCCCAGAAACACCTGGGGACCCCAAAATCCACCCTGGGGACCCCAAAACACCTCTGGGGACCCCAAAAACACCCCTGGGAACCCTGAAATCCCCCTGGGGACCCCAAAACCCCCCTGGGGACCCCAAAAACCACCCTGGGGACCCTGAAATCCCCCTGGGGACCCCAAAACACCCTGGGGACCCCCAAAAACACCCTGGGGACCCCAAAACACCCCTGGGGACCCCAAAAACACCCTGGGGACCCCAAAACACCCCTGGGGACCCCAAAACACCCTGGGGACCCTGAAATCCCCCTGGGGACCCCAAAACACCCTGGGGACCCCAAAACACCCTGGGGACCCCAAAACACCCCTGGGGACCCCAAAAACACCCCTGGGGACCCCAAAATCCACCCTGGGGACCCCAAAAACACCCTGGGGACCCCAAAACACCCCTGGGGACCCCAAAAACACCCCTGGGGACCCCAAAACACCCTGGGGACCCCAAAACACCCCTGGGGACCCCAAAAAACACCCTGGGGACCCTGAAATCCCCCTGGGGACCCCAAAACACCCTGGGGACCCCCAAAAACACCCTGGGGACCCCCAAAAACACCCTGGGGACCCTGAAATCCCCCTGGGGACCCCAAAAACACCCCTGGGGACCCCAAAAACACCCTGAGAACCCCAAAACACCCTGGGGACCCCAAAATCCACCCTGGGGACCCCAAAAACACTCTGGGGACCCCAAAACACCCTGGGGACCCCAAAACACCCCTGGGGACCCCAAAACACCTGGGGACCCCAAAATCCACCCTGGGGACCCTGAAATCCCCCTGGGGACCCCAAAACACCCCTGGGGACCCCAAAACACCCTGGGGACCCCAAAAACCCCCCTGGGGACCCCAAAACACCCCTGGGGACCCCAAAATCCACCCTGGGGACCCCAAAAACACCCCTGGGCACCCCAAAACACCCTGGGGACCCCAAAATCCACCCTGGGGACCCCAAAACACCCTGGGGACCCTGAAATCCCCCTGGGGACCCCAAAACACCCCTGGGGACCCCAAAACACCCTTGGGGACCCCAAAACCACCCTGGGGACCCCAGAAACACCCCTGGGGACCCCAAAATCCACCCCGGGGACCCCAAAAACCCCCCTGGGGACCCCAAAACCCCCTGGGGACCCCAAAACACCCCTGGGGACCCCAAAACCGGGGGGGACCCCCCTGAGCCCCCCCAGAAATGGGGGCATGGCTGGGGCCAGGGTGGGGGGAGGGACCCCAAACCTGTGGGGGGCACCCGGGAACCGCTGAGAGCCCCCCAAAAACTTGGGGGGGGGGGTGGGCAAAGGGGGAGTTTGGGGGTGCCCTGACCCCCCCCAGCGTGGATTTTTTTTGGGGACCCCTCACCCCATTTTCCCCCCCAGGGTGGATTTTGGGGACCACTCACCCCCCCAGGTTATATTTTGGGGTACCCTGACCCCCAAGTTTGTATTTTGGGCTCCCAGTTCATATTTTGGGGTACCCTGACCCCCCGGGGTGGTTTTTGGGGTGCCCTGACACCCCAGGTTATATTTTGGGGTACCCTCGCCCCCATTTCCCCTCCAGGTTATATTTTGGGGACCCCTGGCCCCCCAGTTTTTATTTTGGGGGTCCCAGTCTGTATTTTGGGGTACCCTGACCCCCAAGTTTGTATTTTGGAGTCCCAGTTAATATTTTGGGGTACCCTGACCCCCCAGTCTGTATTTTGGGGTCCCAGTCTGTGTTTTGGGGTCCTGGTTTATATTTTGGGGTGCCCTGACCCCCCGGGCTGGTTTTTGGGGTGCCCTGACCCCCCGGTTTATATTTTGGGGTCCCAGTTTATATTTTGGGGTGCCCTGATCCCCATTCCCTCCCCAGTCTGTATTTTGGGGTCCCAGTTCATATTTTGGGGTACCCTGACCCTCGGGCTGGTTTTTGGGGTGCCCTGACCCCCCGGGCTGGTTTTTGGGGTGCCCTGACCCCCATTCCCTCCCCAGTCTGTATTTTGGGGTCCCAGTTTATATTTTGGGGTTCCGGTTTATATTATGGGGTGCCCTGACCCCCCGGGCTGGTTTTTGGGGTACCCTGACCCCCCGGTTTATATTATGGGGTGCCCTGACCCCCGGGCTGGTTTTTGGGGTGCCCTGACCCTCCAGGTTATATTTTGGGGTCCCCTGACCCCCGGGCTGGTTTTTGGGGTACCCTGACCCCCCGGTTTATATTTTGGGGTCCCCTGACCCCCGGGCTGGTTTTTGGGGTACCCTCACCCCCCGGGCTGGTTTTTGGGGTGCCCTGACCCCCATTTCCTCCCCAGTCTGTATGTTGGGGTCCCAGTTTATATTTTGGGGTTCCGGTTTATATTTTGGGGTCCCCTGACCCCCGGGCTGGTTTTTGGGGTCCCCTGACCCTCCAGGTTATATTTTGGGGTCCCCTGACCCCCGGGCTGGTTTTTGGGGTCCCCTGACCCCCGGGCTGGTTTTTGGGGTCCCCTCACCCCCATTTCCCCCCCCCAGGGTCGTGCCCCCCCTGGAGCAGCGGCCCCGCCCGCGGGGGTTGGGGTTGGGGGCCGAGCCCCCCCCCCCCAGGGACCCCCAAACCCGGGGAGCCCCCCCAGGGCGGCCCCGGCCCCGGAGACACCGTGAGCATCGAGAGCGGCCCCCACCGGGGCGTCAGCGGCAAGGTGAGACCAGTACGGACCAGTATGGACCAGTATAGAGCAGTATGGACCAGTACGGACCAGTATAAACCAGTATGGACCGGTATAGACCAGTATAAACCAGTATAGACCAGTATGGACCAGTATGGACCAGTATAAACCAGTATAGAGCAGTATAGACCAGTATGGACCAGTATAAACCAGTATGGACCTGTATGGACCAGTATAGACCAGTATGGACCAGTATAAACTAGTATGGACCAGTATGGACCAGTATGGACCAGTATGGGCCAGTATGGACCAGTATAGACCAGTATGGACCAGTATAAACCAGTATAGACCAGTATGGACCAGTATGGACCAGTATGGACCAATATAATCCAGTATAGACCAGTATGGACCACTATGGACCAGTATAAACCAGTATAGACTAGTATGGATCAGTATAGACCAGTATGGACCAGTATGGACCAGTACAAACCAGTATAGACCATCATGGACCAGTACAGACCAGTACAGACCAGTACAAACCAGTAGAGACCAGTACAGCTCTGCGGGGGGCACTGGGGGCGCTGACACCCCCCCAGTGTTCCCAGTTTGGCACTGGGGAGAACTGGGATGGGCAAGGGGGGGATGCTGGGGGGGTACTGAGGGTAACTGGGAGGCACTGGGAGATAACTGGGAGGTTACTGGGAGGTTACTGGGAGGCACTGGGAGCTGAGTGGGAGGTAACTGGGATGTAACTGGGAGCTGAGTGGGAGGTAACTGGGAGGTAACTGGTGTGTACTGGTTGCAGGTGGAGGCGCTGGAGCCGGAGACTGGGCGGGCACTGGTGAGACTGGAACTGGGAGGGCAGGTGGTGACAGTGCCCCTGCAGGCCCTGAGAGCCGGTGAGTCACCAGTATGGACCAGTATGGACCAGTATAGACCAGTATGGACCAGTACAGACCAGTACAGACCAGTATAAACCGGTACAAACCGGTATAGACCAGTATAGACCAGTAACTCCTGTGAGCCCCCCCAGTATCCCCCCAGTACCCCCAGTGAGCGCTGGTGACTCACCAGTACAGACCAGTATGGACCAGTTACATCTTCATTCCCAGTACTCTCCAAACTGGTTCATGCCCAGTTTGCACTGGGGAGCCTCCCAGTAACCCCCAGTTACCTCCCAGTAACCCCCAGTGCCTCCCAGTAACCCCCAGTGTCTCCCAGTAACCCCCAGTGCCTCCCAGTAACCCCCAGTTACCTCCCAGTAACCCCCAGTTACCTCCCAGTAACCCCCAGTGCCTCCCAGTAACCCCCAGTGTCTCCCAGTAACCCCCAGTGCCTCCCAGTAACCCCCAGTTACCTCCCAGTAACCTCCCAGTAACCTCCCAGTAACCCCCAGTGCCTCCCAGTAACCCCCAGTTACCTCCCAGTAACCCCCAGTGCCTCCCAGTAACCCCCAGTGTCTCCCAGTTACTTCCCAGTAACTCCCAGTTACCTCCCAGTAACCCCCAGTGCCTCCCAGTAACCTCCTAGTGCCTCCCAGTAACCCCCAGTTACCTCCCAGTAACCCCCAGTGCATCCCAGTAACCCCCAGTGCATCCCAGTTACTTCCCAGTAACCTCCCAGTGTCTCCCAGTAACCTCCCAGTGCCTCCCAGTAACCCCCGGTGCATCCCAGTCCCTCCCAGTTACCTCCCAGTAACCCCCAGTAGATCCCAGTTCCTGTCCCAATGCCCCCAGTACCTCCCAGTTTCTTCTAGTCTCTTCCCGTCCCTCCCACCACCCTCTCCCAGTATGTCCCAGTCCCTCCCAGTATCTCCCAGTCCCTCCCAGTCCCCCCCAGTATCTCCCAGTCCCTCCCAGTATCTCCCAGTCCCCCCCAGTATCTCCCAGTCCCTCCCAGTCCCTCCCAGTATCTCCCAGTTCCTCCCAGTCCCTCCCAGTATCTCCCAGTCCCTCCCAGTCCCTCCCAGTATCTCCCAGTATCTCCCAGTCCCTCCCAGTATCTCCCAGTCCCTCCCAGTATCTCCCAGTATCTCCCAGTCCCTCCCAGTCCCTCCCAGTATCTCCCAGTATCTCCCAGTCCCTCCCAGTATTTCCCAGTCCCTCCCAGTATCTCCCAGTATCTCCCAGTCCCTCCCAGTCCCTCCCAGTAACTCCCAGTCCCTCCCAGTCCCTCCCAGTCCCTCCCAGTATCTCCCAGTCCCTCCCAGTCCCTCCCAGTCCCTCCCAGTGCTCCCAGTCCCCCCAGTCCCCCCCAGTCCCTCCCAGTCCCTCCCAGTCCCTCCCAGTATCTCCCAGTCCCTCCCAGTCCCTCCCAGTATCTCCCAGTCCCTCCCAGTCCCTCCCAGTCCCTCCCAGTATCTCCCAGTCCCTCCCAGTCCCTCCCAGTCCCTCCCAGTATCTCCCAGTCCCTCCCAGTCCCTCCCAGTCCCTCCCAGTCCCTCCCAGTCCCTCCCAGTATCTCCCAGTCCCTCCCAGTGCTCCCAGTCCCCCCCAGTCCCCCCCAGTCCCTCCCAGTCCCTCCCAGTTCCCTCCCAGTCCCCCCAGTCCCCCCAGTCCCCCCCAGTCCTCCCAGTCCCTCCCAGTATCTCCCAGTTCCCCACAGGTGCCCGTGGCCGCCCCCCCCAGCCGGAGGACGGGGACCCCGAGAGGGGGAGGGGCAAGAGGAGAGGAGAGACCCCCGAGAGGTGAGGGGGGAGGGGCTGGGGGAGGGGCTGGGGGAGGGGCTGGGGGAGGGGCTGGGGGGGAGGGGCTCATTTGGGGGGAGGGGCTCATTTTGGGGGGAGGGGCCCATTTTGGGGGGAGGGGCTCATTTTGGGGGGAGGGGCTGGGGGGGGAGGGGCTCACTTGGGGGAGGGGCTCATTTTGGGGGAGGGGCTCATTTTGGGGGAGGGGCTCATTTTGGGGGAGGGGCCATTTGGGGGAGGGGCTCGTTTTGGGGGAGGGGCTCATTTTGGGGGGGGGGCTCATTTGGGGGAGGGGCTCATTTTGGGGGGAGGGGCTCATTTGGGGGAGGGGCTCATTTGGGGGGAGGGGCTCATTTGGGGGAGGGGCCCATTTGGGGGGGGGGGCTCATTTGGGGGAGGGGCTCATTTTGGGGGGAGGGGCTCATTTTGGGGGAGGGGCTCATTTGGGGGGAGGGGCTCATTTGGGGGGAGGGGCTCATTTGGGGGAGGGGCTCATTTGGGGGGGAGGGGCTCATTTGGGGGGAGGGGCTCATTTGGGGGAGGGGCTCATTTTGGGGGAGGGGCTCATTTGGGGGGAGGGGCTCATTTGGGGGGAGGGGCTCATTTTGGGGGGCTGATTGGGGGGGGCTCATTGGGGGGAGGGGCTCATTTGGGGGGGAGGGGCTCATTTGGGGGGAGGGGCTCATTTTGGGGGGGAGGGGCCCATTTTGGGGGGCTCATTTTGGGGGGAGGGGCTGTGAGCGAGCCCTGCTGAGCTGGGGGGGCCCTGGGGGCTTTTGGGGGTCCCCAGAATTTTTTTTTGAGGGGGGGTCTGACCCTTGGGGGAGGGGCCCTGAGCCCTGGGGGGCTTTGGGGGTCCCCAGGGGGAAGGGTTGTTTGGGGGGGGGGTCCTGAGGTCTTGGGGGGGGGGTCCCTGAACCCTTTGGGGGGGGCCCTTGGGGGGGACCCCTGGGAATTGGGGGTCCCCATGGGGGGGTCCGTACCCATTTTGGGGGGGTCTGGGGGGGGTCCTGACCCTTTGGGGGGGCTCTGACCCCTTGGAGGATTTTGGGGGTGCCCATGGGGGGTCTGGGGGGGGCTCTGCCCTTTTGGAGGATTTTGGGGTCCCCATGGGGGGTCCGTACCCATTTTGGGGGTGCCTGGGGGGGTCTCCGGGGCTCCGTGGGGGGTCCCAGCAGTTGCGGGGGGTCTGGGGGGGGGGTTCTGGTCCCCGGGCCCCCCCAAATGTTTCCCCCCCCCCCCAGGAAGGAGAAGCGACCTCGGGGGGCGCCCCCCGCCCCCCCCCACTGGGTGCGGCGGGACCTGCGGGTTCGCTGCGTGGACAGAGAGTTCCGGGGGGGGCGCTACTACAACTGCAAGGTGCGACCCCCAAACAGCCCCGGGGGGACCCCAAAACTCCCCCAATGACACCCCAAAAACAGCCCCGGGGGGACCCCAAAACAGCCCCAATGACACCCCAAAAACAGCCCCGGGGGGACCCCAAAACAGCCCCGGGGGGACCCCGAAACAGCCCCGGGGGGACCCCGAAAACAGCCCCGGGGGGACCCCAAAACAGCCCCAATGACACCCCAAAACAGCCCCGGGGGGACCCCGAAACAGCCCCGGGGAGACCCCGAAACTCCCCCAATGACACCCCAAAAACAGCCCCGGGGAGACCCCAAAACAGCCCCGGGGGACCCCGAAAACAGCCCCGGGGGGACCCCAAAACAGCCCCAATGACACCCCAAACCCAGCCCCGGGAGACCCCAAAAACAGCCCCGGGGGGACCCCGAAAACAGCCCCGGGGAGACCCCAAAACAGCCCCGGGGGGACCCCAAAACAGCCCCAATGACACCCCCAAACAGCCCCGGGGGGACCCCAAAACAGCCCCGGGGGGACCCCAAAAACAGCCCCGGGGGGACCCCGAAAACAGCCCCGGGGGGACCCCAAAACCAGCCCCGGGGGACCCCAAAACCAGCCCCGGGGGACCCCAAAAACAGCCCCGGGGGGACCCCAAAACCAGCCCCCGGGGGACCCCAAAACAGCCCCGGGGAGACCCCAAAAACAGCCCCGGGGAGACCCCAAAAACAGCCCCGGGGGACCCCAAAAACAGCCCCGGGGGGACCCCGAAACAGCCCAAAAACAGCCCCGGGGGACCCCAAAACATCCCCAATGACACCCCAAAACAGCCCCGGGGGACCCCAAAACAGCCCCGGGGGACCCCAAAAACCAGCCCAGTGACACCCCAAAAACAGCCCCGGGGGACCCCAAAAACACCGCGGGGACCCCAAAATCCCACCCCCAAAATCCCCCAGAGACCCCCAAAATCACCCAGGGACCCCCCAAAACATTCCCCAGAGACCCCCAAAGTTCCCCAGGGACCCCCAAAATCACCCAGAGACCCCCAAACATCCCCCAGGGACCCCCAAAATCAACCAGGAATCCCCAAAATCCCCCAGAGATCCTCAAAATCCCCCAGGGACCCCCAAAATCATCCCCCAGGGACCCCAAAATTCCCCAGGGACCCCCAAAATCTCCCCATGGGGACCCCCACCCCCTTCCTCCAGGGACCCCCAAGCCCCCCATGGCCCTGTGGGGTGACCCAGGGGTGGGGGGGGGGGGGGGGTCCCGGCCCCCCAAGATCAACCCCAGAGGGGTCCCTGCCCCCCTCCCCCCCCCGGGTGGGATTTTTGGGGTGCTGACCGCCCCCCGCCCCCCCAGATGCAGATCGAGGATTTGCCGGCCCCCGACACCTGCGTGTGCCGCACGGACGACGGGCACCTGGTGGAGGGTGAGACCCCAA
>JAQOXP010000077.1:0-22448 GCA_037013685.1 Acridotheres tristis
CCCTAACCCTAAACCCTAACCCTAAACCCTAACCCTAACCCTAACCCTAACCCTAACCCTAACCCCTAACCCCTAACCCTAACCCTAACCCCTAACCCCTAACCCCTAACCCCTAACCCTAACCCTAACCCTAACCCTAACCCAAACCCTAACCCTAACCCCCTAACCCTAACCCCCTAACCCCCTAACCCTAACCCCTAACCCTAACCCCTAACCCTAACCCTAACCCTAACCCTAAACCCTAACCCTAAACCCTAACCCCAAACCCTAACCCTAACCCCTAACCCTAACCCTAACCCCCTAACCCTAACCCCCTAACCCTAACCCCCTAACCCTAACCCCCTAACCCTAACCCTAACCCTAACCCTAACCCTAACCCCAACCCTAACCCCTAACCCTCACCCTCACCCTAACCCTAACCCTCACCCTCACCCTGACCCTAACCCTAACCCCTAACCCTAACCCCTAACCCTAACCCCTAACCCCAAACCCTAACCCTAAACCCTAACCCTAACCCCAAACCCTAACCCTAACCCCTAACCCCTAACCCCTAACCCTAACCCCTAAACCCTAACCCTAACCCTAAACCCTAACCCTAACCCCAACCCCTAACCCTAACCCCTAACCCTAACCCCTAACCCTAACCCCTAACCCTAACCCCTAACCCTAACCCCCAACCCCTAACCCTAACCCTAACCCTAAACCCTAACCCTAACCCCTAACCCTAACCCCTAACCCCAAACCCTAACCCTAAACCCTAACCCCAAACCCTAACCCAAACCCTAACCCCTAACCCCTAACCCTAACCCTAAACCCTAACCCTTAACTCTGACCCTTAACCCTGACCCTAACCCCAACCCAAACCCCAACCCTAACCCCAAGCCTAACCCTAACCCCTAATCACTAACCCTAACCCGTACCCTAACCCGTACCCCAAACCCATGCCCAAACCCTAACCCAACCCGTACCCTAACATTTACTCTAACTCGTACCCATACCCTAACCCGTACCCAAACCCTAACCCATAACCCTAACCCTAACACTAACCTGGGCACCTCATCCCCCCTGCCCCCATGACCCACTAGTCCCCTGGCCCTAGACCCCAGGTCCCATGGCCGCAAGGCCCCCTGACCTCCTGGCGCTGCTGACCCGTGGGCCCCCTTGCCCCAGGATGCCCAGGCCCCCTAATGCCCTGATCGTCTGGCCCCTTGTTCCCCCCCAGCCCCCTGGCCCACATGCCCCTGTCCCAGACCCACCTCCAACAGCCCAGGCCTGTACCAATTTCAGAACAAGGATCGCCCCATCTCGCTGGCACCCCTACGGCGTCTACCCTGCTTAGAGCTTCTAACGTGGCTGCAGCAATTTCAGAGTCAATGATTTCAGACACCTCTTTTGCCCCAGTCCCTCTGATTTCAGCTCTTTTTCAAACCACAAGCTTTATTCAACTGCCAGCTCTTCTCTTCCGACTCCACTGAGTCTTTCTCCAAATCTGCAGGAGCACTCTTCTCCACCTTCAACAGGCAGCATCTGCGTCTTGGCTCCAGCCTCGCAAAAATTCACCTCCCTCCCCAGAACCTCGAAGCCTGCCCCGGACCATATCCCACGCCCATGGCGATTTCACCTCTGGCCCTACGGCCCCCCCTCCTATTATGGCCCTACGTGTCCCTGTTCCATGCGCTGGAACGCAACCCAGACCCACCTCCAACAGCCCAGGCCTGTGCCAATTTCAGCACAAGGATCGCCCCATCTCGCTGGCACCCCTACGGCGTCTACCTTGCTAGTGGCTTCTAACCCAGAACGAGCGATTTCAGAGTCAATGACTTCAGACACCCCCTTCGCCCCACCCCCTGTGATTTCAGCTCTTTTAGAAACCACAAGCTTTATTCAACTGCCAGCTCTGCTCTTCTGACTCCACTGAGTCTTTCTCCATCTCTGCAGGAGCACTCTTCTCCACCTTCAACGGGCAGCATCTGCGTCTTGGCTCCAGCCCCGCAAAAATTCACCTCCCGCCCCAGAACCTCGAAGCCTGCCCCGGTCCGTATCCCACTCCCATGGCGATTTCACCTCTGGCCCTATGGCCCCCCTCCTATTATGGCCCTACGTGTCCCTGTTCCATGCGCAGAAACGCAACCCGGACCCACCTCCAACAGCCCAGGCCTGTGCCAATTTCAGCACAAGGATCGCCCCATCTCGCTGGCACCCCTACGGCGTCTACCTTGCTAGTGGCTTCTAACCCAGAACGAGCGATTTCAGAGTCAATGATTTCAGACACCCCCTTCGCCCCACCCCCTGTGATTTCAGCTCTTTTAGAAACCACAAGCTTTATTCAACTGCCAGCTCTTCTGCTTCGCTTCTGGATCCACGTTGCCCCGGCTGAGCCATGTAACGCTGTTTCTGCTTTCCACGGCAGGATCATTTTTTTTTTTACCTCTACCTCATTGTGCTTTGAGCACCTCCTTAACTCATTTTTCAGCCACAATCTGAGAATCCTTACCCCATTAACATCACTAGACCCACTTTCATACCCCTTAGTGATTTCATATCCCTTAGTGATTTCATATCCAGCCACACACATACCATCATGCCTCCATGTGACCTAACAAAGCCACAAATCAGTTATGTTTTCAAAACTTACCGTTTTTTTCCAGCTCTGCTTCGGCAGCTCCAGCCCCTCAGTTTTGCCTAAGAAAGAAAAAAATGTGATTAAATCATATAAAACTTAAAGATAAGAAAAACATTAAAAAGCCTCTTTATTCCCGATATTTGAAACCATATAAACTGCCCTCAGTAGGAGCAGCCGGTCCTCCAGACCCAGTAGCCACGCCCCTCACACGCTACACCAGGCCCTGCGCTGCCGCCGCCGCCTACCCCCGGGGCCCCGCCCCGTGCCGCCAACGCCCGGTCCCCCGCGGCGCGGCTGCCGCCGCCGGGGCCCCCCCCGCGGCGCCGGGGCCCCCCCCGCCCAGGCGCCGGGGCCGCCCCGCCCCGCCGCGGCGCCGGGGCCGCCCCGGACCCCGCCCCGCCGCGACGCCGGCGCCGCCCCGGACCCCGCCCCGCCGCGACGCCGGGGCCGCCCCGCCCCGCCGCGGCGCCGGGGCCGCCCCGCCCCGCCGTGGCGCCGGGGCCGCCCCGCGGCGCCGGGGCCCCCCCCGCCCCGCCGCGGCCGCCCCGGCCCCCCCGCCCCGCCGCGGCCGCCCCGCCCCGCCGCCGCCCCGCCCCGGCCCCCCGCCCCGGCGCCGGGGCCGCCCCGGCCCCCCCGCCCCGCCGCGGCCGCCCCGCCCCGCCGCCGCCCCGCCCCGGCCCCCCGCCCCGCCGCGACGCCGGGGCCGCCCCGCCCCGCCGCGGCGCCGGGGCCCCCACGCCCCGCCGCGGCGCCGGGGCCCCCACGCCCCGCCGCGGCGCCGGGGCCCCCACGCCCCGCCGCGGCGCCGGGGCCCCCACGCCCCGCCGCGGCGCCGGAACCGCCCCGCCCCGCCGCCGCCCCGCCCCGGCTCCCCGCCCCGCCCCGCCGCCGGGGCCGCCCCGGCCCGACGCCCCGCCGCGGCGCGGGGGCCGCCCCGGCCCCCCGCCCCGGCTCCCCGCCCCGCCGCGGCGCCGGGGCCCCCCCGCCCCGCCGCCGGGGCCGCCCCGGCACCCCGCCCCGCCCCGCCGCCGCGGCCCCCCGACCCCCGCGCCGCCCCTGACCACCGCCCCTCCCCAGATCCCGCCCTTACCTCTGCCGACGCCGCCTCCACAATGGCCCAACCCGGCCCTGCACACGCTATTTATGCCTAAGGGCCGGCCCGGCCAGCCAATCAGAGCCCGAGGCGGCGCCGGGCCGACCAGCCAATCAGAGCCCCAGGCGGGGCCGGGCCGACCAGCCAATCAGAGCCCCAGGCGGGGCCGGACCAACCAGGCAATCAGAGCCCGCCCGTACCCGCTCGGCTCCATCCCCATCAGTCCCGTTACAGCGTTCCCGCCCGCCGCCTCCCCATTCTCCGCCGCCGCGGACCCCCGGAACGCAGCGGCGGCCGCCGCCGCCGGAAAAGCCCCCGCCCCGCGCGGCGCGGCGCCCGCCGCCGCCGCGGAAGCCCCCCGCCCCGCGCGGCGCGGCGCCCGCCGCCGCCGCGGAAGCCCCCGCCCCGCGCGGCGCGGCGCCCGCCGCCGCCGCGGAAGCCCCCGCCCCGCGCGGCGCGGCGCCCGCCGCCGCCGCGGAAGCCTCCGCCCCGCGCGGCGCGGCGCCCGCCGCCGCCGCGGAAGCCCCGCCCCGCGCGGCGCGGCGCCCGCCGCCGCCGCGGAAGCCCCCGCCCCGCGCGGCGCGGCGCCCGCCGCCGCCGCGGGAAGCCCCCCGCCCCGCGCGGCGCGGCGCCCGCCGCCGCCGCGGAAGCCCCCGCCCCGCGCGGCGCGGCGCCCGCCGCCGCCGCGGAAGCCCCCGCCCCGCGCGGCGCGGCGCCCGCCGCCGCCGCGGAAGCCCCCGGCCCGCGCGGCGCGGCGCCCGCCGCCGCCGCGGAAGCCCCCGGCCCGCGCGGCGCGGCGCCCGCCGCCGCCGCGGAAGCCTCCGCCCCGCGCGGCGCTCGCCGCCGCCGCGGAAGCCTCCGCCCCGCGCGGCGCCCGCCGCCGCCGCGGAAGCCTCCGCCCCGCGACGCCGCGCTCGCCCCCGCGCCGCCTCTAACCGCCGCCCCTCCCCAGATCCCGCCCTTACCTCTGGCCACGCCGTCTCCACAATGGCCCGACCCTTCCCAGTCCACGCTATTTATGTCTAAGGGCCGGGCCGGCCAGCCAATCAGAGCCCGAGGCGGCGCCGGGCCGGCCAGCCAATCAGAGCCCGAGGCGGGGCCGGGCCGGCCAGCCAATCAGAGCCCGAGGCGGGGCCGGGCCGGCCAGCCAATCAGAGCCCGAGGCGGGGTCGGGCCGGCCAGCCAATCAGAGCCCGAGGCGGGGCCGTGCCGACCAGCCAATCAGAGCCCGAGGCGGGGCCGTGCCGGCCAGCCAATCAGAGCCCGAGGCGGGGCCGGGCCGGCCAGCCAATCAGAGCCCGAGGCGGGGCCGGGCCGGCCAGCCAATCAGAGCCCGAGGCGGGGCCGGGCCGGCCAGCCAATCAGAGCTCGAGGCGGGGCCGGCCCGGCCAGCCAATCAGAGCCCGAGGCGGGGCCGTGCCGGCCAGCCAATCAGAGCCCGAGGCGGGGCCGGGCCGGCCAGCCAATCAGAGCCCGAGGCGGGGCCGGGCCGGCCAGCCAATCAGAGCCCGCCCGTTCCCCCCACGCTCGGCTCCACCCCCATCAGTCGCGTCACCGTGTACCCGCCCACCGCCCCCGCCTCCTCCCCACTCACCGCCCCCGCCGGGGCGCCACGGGCCGCCCCTAACACTAAATATGGCGGCGCCCGTCGGGTCACGTGATACCGGACAAATATGGCGGCCCGCGTGAAGTTCTGCGCGCCGGCGTTATGATCGGCGGGGATGTGCTGTCGAGGTCCCGCGGGGGGGTGGGCCGGCCGGGTAACGCTGCGAGGAACGTCGGTGTGCTGACGTTTGTGGGCGGACCCCGCCGGCGGCGTGGTGACGCGGCGGTGAGCGTCGGTGATGCGGACGGGTGACCCGGGGGACGCTCCGGTCCCGCGGGGGGGGCGAGACCCAGCGGGGCGTTGACGAGATGATGCCAAGAGGCGGGTCGCGGCGCCGAAGTTCGAGGCGGGAGGGACAGCGACGGCGGAGACGCGACGAAGTGCCGAGCGGGGGCGTGGGCGGCATCGGGACCGGCATGGCCGCGGCCAGCAGGGGGCGCTGCGATACGGACCCTGGCACGGGGTCCAGCGCTGCTCTCCTGTTCCGCCGCCAGGCGGCGCTGCGCTGCCGTCCTGCCGCGGCTCCGGGCACGCTCCTGCTAATCCATAATCCTAATCAATAATTTTGGGTTTGTTTTTTTTTTTGGATCGTGACACTTGGCACAGGAGGGACCTTGCCGGCACATCCCCTCCCCTGTAGAGCCCAGGGACAAGAGGTGCTCGCTGCCTTTTTTCCTTAGTAGCTCTCTGTGCATTTTGTCTTTCATTGTGTGTGACCACCTCCTTTCAAGGGCAAAGAAACTCGGCTGTCTTCCTGACTCACAGCTGCTTTTATTGCTAAGTTTTCTTTGAAAGAGAGATGAGCAGCTGGAACACTGAACTCGGATGTTGCTGCTCTGCTGGAGAGAGGGGACTGGGGTGTGGAAGGAGTGAAGAACCCCCCAGCCAGTGTGGGGCTGCAGCTCTTACTCAGTCAGTCCTAAGGCATCTGTCAGGTGCAGCCTGGAGCAAGGCTGAGTGTGGGTGGCCATCAATACCCCATGGCTTACCAGTGAGAAACTGGTGATACGGAGGCAGAAGGGAGGAAGGGGTCAGTTTTGGTGATGGGGAGGTGATGAGGGCACTGGGTACCTTCTGCCTTGCCATCAGAAGTGACTTTTCCTCTTCTGGTCATGCCACAGGCTCAGAACAATCATTCCCTGTCCAGTTAGGACTGAGCCTCGTTTGTGGAAATTGATGTTCTTCTGTGCTTCACTAGAAAACTGGTATTTTTTCTTTCCTTCGGGTTATATTTTACTTGTGTACGAATTCAGCTGTGTAATTGCATTCAAGTGTGCGGCCAGTGTGGCCACCTTTGTTTTCCTTTGATTCCTCGGGCAGTAGCAACTGCAGAATCCTATTCCAGGTGGCACTGATTTCTATATTTCAATAACATATTTGTTCTTGATGCAGCACAGCAAGATAGCAGCCATGAGTTTCTAGAAGGGTTTAGGGGCGAGAGGCTGCAGGGCCAGGAGAGCAGCGATCCTATCAGCAGGAGAAGGCTTTCTTACTTCTATTTGTTGCATATCGGGCATAGGTAAGTGCAATGGGAGTGTTCTGTGACTGCAACCATAGCCTTTAATGCATCAAAAAGTAAAAGCCTTGTGTAGAAAGTGGGGGAAAACAACAGAGATTTAAAGAGTGTATAAGTGACTAACAGAAGTAGATGCAATAAAAGGTTAAACAAGGAATGCTAATGGGTAATACTGAGTGATATATCCTTAGACAAAGTATTCCTGTTTTACTTTATGCTTGTGCACTTGGACTTTTTTAGGACTGGCTTTTTATTTAAACATTGCCTGATATGTGGTGCGTGTGACTTCGTTACTCAGTTTTGCTATGAAAGTCTGAAGACTTACGTGGATTTTACTACCGAACTTGCTGTTTTGCGAAGAATTCCACAGTACTCTGACAATCGAAGCCGGTAGTGACAGCAAATCGTGTCCAAAGAAAATGGCTTTATAAGCATATTCACACCACCACTGTTGTGGTGAGAGAAATTCCTTTGCTGAATGATACTTTAAAGAGTGTCCAAGGAAGGATCCGTATCTAGAAATAACATTTTATGATCTGAACCGACAGTTCGTTTACAGAACTCCACGTAAAACTTATGTAGCATGAGGGGTTTTTTTTAATTGCAATATAACGGCTAGCTTGGGTTTTCAAACTTGTTTCTTAGATTACTGTGTTCTTCCTTCAGAAAAGTATTTCAAGAAATACTTGCTTGCAGAGATTGCCTACTGAGATATTGCATATTTTCTTGGACTTCTTCATGCTGATATGGCATGAATTAGATATCAGTTTGTGGCTAAAATTTACTGTGAAGAGCAGCTATATCCCAGTTTCAAACTCTGAGCAGTTACCAATGTGTTCCTTTGCTTACTGATTATTAAATCTATCATCTAAAATGTCATATAACCTTTTGAAGTTATTTGTATTGATCTAATAATACAAGTGGAATAGCAACTATGAAAGGAGTGTCTGTATTATACTGGTTCTTGATTAGTAGATAGGCAGCAGTTCTTAAGCAATTAATATTTTAAATGTCTAATTGCATTACAAGAAAATTGTTGCATAGGGCTTTATATAACCTCCCATTGACTGTCATGGATATTTCTTTTGGTTTTAATCAAGTCCTTAACACACAAGGTTCAAATAGCAACTGGTTCTCACAGAGGTCCTGCTTTGTTTGTGGTGGCAAAATTTTCTTTTCCGCTAAAGCTGCAAAATCAGGCCCTGACACTCCAAGTTTAAAATTCTGGCCCTTACAGGAAGCTGCTGGGTTTCTATCTCATGTCTAGCCTGATGAACCCACCATCCCTTCTAGCTGTGTGGTCTGTGGCCTTTAAGTGAATATCTGCTGCCAGGAGACAGTTCACCCAGTGAGACATGGTTCTAGCCCCCAGAAAAGCAGATAAGACGCACCTCGCTCATAAAGGTGATGCTTTGTGTTTTAGCATTACAGTCATTTGGGGGAGGGTTGTATTTTTTTTTTTTAAGTGATAACTGTAAAAATATCTCTGTTGTAAAAATACTTTCAAAGGTACAAAAATTGTCATATAATAATATATTTTTAAATATATATTCAAAGAGAGAGAAGCAGGCAGCTATATATACATATGTATATACTGAATTCATCTGCAACAGACTTGTCATTGAAAGAAATTCACTCAAAAGTCTGCCAAAACTAGATGAACTTGCAGGTCTCTTCAAATCTTGATGGTTCTGTGAAAAGCAGAATAGTTCAGTGCCGCTTATCTTTTAGTACAAATTGCAAATAAATCTTGAAATGTTTTTTATTCATTAAAAAGTTGCCTGAAATTGAATTTATAAATAACAATATATTTCAGACAAGTGAAATTCTCTCAGAATCAATTTCTTCTTTTCCTTCTTCCTATGATTAATATTTAATTATGTGATTTTAAAATTGCTTAATTACTGAAAGCATTTTTACTATAAAATAATTCCATTCCAGTAGAGCTGCAGTATTATTAAGAAGGGTATGTTTTCTTTTCTTTCCCCTCCAGGCTTGGAAATCTGATGAACTTTTTAAAAAGGAAGGCGCTTGCAAAATACACCTTTCTTCACAAGGTAATGTAGTGTTTGCAGCCTCTTTAATTTAAGAAAGTTTATAATCGTAAAGTGATCAAATGATTTGAAACAAAGTCCCTGGATTTCACTTTCGACCCTAAATGCTTTGATCTTTTTGTTACAGAAAAGCTGATCTTTATGCTTATAGGAAAGCTCTGTTTAGTAGAAGGATATTTTAATATCTTTTTTTTTTTTTTTTTTTGAGGAAAAACAGCAGAAGCAAAGTCTCTCAAATAGCAGGATATCACTGGAACAAAGTTTGCTTCATGATTCAATCTGATATGGCTGGAAGAAACAAGGAAAATCAATACCTTTTCGTCTTTGCTGCTGGTTGTTCTGGCATTTCCTCACTGAGTCCTGAGAGTGTATTGTGTGACATTACAGGCAACATCCATCCTTGTCTCTTGGAAGTACCATCAGATAGATCATCAGCCAGAGACAGTAATCTCTGAACAACAATAAAACAGTGAGCTTGAATAACTCTATTTTTATATTATTTAAGACATGAAAGCGAAAGCAACTCATGCAATAATCTGAACACCTTTTTCCCTAAAAAGAAATAAACATGATTATTTGTCACTCACCCCTCAATAGGTGTAGCTTCCAAACAGCTCAGAGTGACAGAAAGTGCAATGAAGAAAACTGACAACTTCAGGTTGCGCATCTTCCCTTCCAAACTTTCTGAAAAGAACAGTCATTCAAAACTGAAAGCTAACCCAAATACTCTTCAGCACATCCTATCACCGATGCCCATTCTGTCCTAAATCAAGAGCAACTAGTCTTTTTCACGGGCTAGAGTGAGAAAAATGATCCCTTCAAGTTTAGTGACACAATTCAGTTTCAGAAATATAGCTCTCAGCAGTAAATGCTCATTTGCCATCCAGTAGTTTCAATCCTATCCCTTATCTCTGATTTGCGTTTCCTGACATATCCCAGTCTCAAATTCTGGTCCCCAGTGCAGTTTACTTTAAAGCTGTCTTAGTCTTTTCCTGAAAAAAGTGCTCTTGATTAATAATAGGGGATATAGTGCTTTTCTAAAGGCGCATCTTTTGCACTGCAGGGAAAGTAAGAAAAAAGGCAAAGTATTTACCTTTTTGTGGTCACAGATCTAACTGGAGAAGCCAGCAAGCCCTCTTGGTTAGCAGGAAGTGTGCATGCAACAATTGCACGCTTGCATCTGGCTCTGGAGTATCCTTCTCCCTCTTCCTTTCTGGCAAGTCTCACGACTCTTATATATCCTCGACACCTTTCTCAGCTCTGACATCAGGCAGCACAGAGAGACTGTCGTTAATTCCAATCCCTACAGACAGAAAGTGCCCCGGAGAGGAGCAGAGGCAGGTGGGTCGTTATTGCACTAGTACATCAGTAAATATTCTCCTGCTGTATGCAGAATGCCCTCGTGAAGGTACTGCAAGAGCATATTGCACATCAGAAATGTAGCCTCAATTTTGCAGCTCTGATAAGCTGCTGTGGTTATATTCCCTGTGGGTGTTTTCGTGAGCTAAATAAGGTAACAAAAGTCACAAAGAAAGCCAGAGCAAATGAAACGCCAGGCCACTGGTAATTGAAATACAAGAAAACATGTCTCAGAAAAGATGGAAAAGTTAAAGTTGTGGAGGTTTGCTGTACAATATAGATAGAAAGCAAAGGTATCTGAAGGGATAAAAGCTGTATGACGAATAAGAAAAGAGTGAAAGTTATTTAAATTGACAGATAGAGTTCTCATTCAGGGTAACACGGTAGAAATCATGCACATTTTTCAGTCAAGTTTAAATGTCAATGAAAATTCTGTCGCTATGAATGTAAAATCTCATATTTTAAAAACCAGGTGGATTTGTCATGAGTGAAAATTGAGTCAATTAATGCTTTTCAGTAGGCAAAGACTAGGATTAAAAAGCCAGGAAATGTCAGAAAAGCCAGAAAACGTGCAAATTTATTTCTCTAGTATGCATAGAGTATGGTTGAGGGGAAAATGTACAGCTTTTAATAGACTAAATCCAGTGTTGATGAAATATCTAATTGCAGATTTCCAAGGATACAGATTAGAACCATTTACCTCTGATTTCAGTGGAAATTAGGCAAATCACTTCCCCCCTCCCCCCCCCAGAAGTGTGAGAGCTGTGCATGTTTACGTTTATGCATGTTTATGTTTATGCATGTTTATGTTTACGTTTATGCATGTTTATGTTTACATGTATGCATGTTTATGTTTATATTTATGCATGTTTACGTTTATGCATGTTTACGTTTATGCATGTTTTTTTTTTTTTTTTTTTTTTTTTTTTTTTTTATGTTTATATTTATGCATGTTTATGTTTATGCATGTTTATGTTTACGTTTATGCATATTTATGATTATGCATGTTTACGTTTATCCATGTTTATATTTATGTATGTTTATGTTTATATTTATGCATGTTTACATTTATGCATGTTTATGTTTATGCATGTTTATGTTTATATTTATGCATGTTTACGTTTATGCATGTTTATGTTTATGCATGTTTATGTTTACGTTTATGCATATTTATGATTATGCATGTTTATGTTTACGTTTATGCATGTTTACGTTTATGCATGTTTATGTTTATATTTATGCATGCTTATGTTTATATTTATGCATGTTTATGTTTATGCATGTTTATGTTTACGTTTATGCATATTTATGATTATGCATGTTTACGTTTATCCATGTTTATGTTTATATATGGTTATGTTTATATTTATGCATGTTTACATTTATGTATGTTTATGTTTGTGTATGTTTATGTTTATATTTATGCATGTTTACGTTTATGCATGTTTATGTTTATATTTATGCATGTTTATGTTTATGTATGTTTATGTTTATATTTATGCATGTTTATGTTTATGCATGTTTATGTTTATGTATGTTTATGTTTATGTTTATGCATGTTTATGTTTATATTTATGCATGTTTACGTTTATGCATGTTTATGTTTATATTTATGCATGTTTATGTTTATGTATGTTTATGTTTGTGTATGTTTATGTTTATATTTATGCATGTTTACGTTTATGCATGTTTACGTTTATGCATGTTTATGTATGTTTATGTTTATATTTATGCATGTTTACATTTATGCATGTTTATGTTTATATTTATGCATGTTTATGTTTATGTATGTTTATGTTTGTGTATGTTTATGTTTATATTTATGCATGTTTACGTTTATGCATGTTTACGTTTATGCATGTTTATGTTTATATTTATGCATGTTTATGTTTATGCATGTTTATGTTTATGCATGTTTATGTATGTTTATGTTTATATTTATGCATGTTTACATTTATGCATGTTTATGTTTATATTTATGCATGTTTATGTTTATGTATGTTTATGTTTGTGTATGTTTATGTTTATATTTATGCATGTTTACGTTTATGCATGTTTATGTTTATATTTATGCATGTTTACGTTTATGCATGTTTATGTTTACATGTGTGCATGTTTATGTTTATATATGTTTATATTTATGCATGTTTATATTTATGTATGTTTATATTTATGCATGTTTATGTTTATATTTATGCATGTTTATGTTTATGTATGTTTATGTTTGTGTATGTTTATGTTTATATTTATGCATGTTTACGTTTATGCATGTTTACGTTTATGCATGTTTATGTTTATGCATGTTTATGTTTATATTTATGCATGTTTACGTTTATGCATGTTTATGTTTATGCATGTTTATATTTATGTATATGCATGTTTATGTTTATGCATGTTTATATTTATGCATGTTTATGTTTATGTATGTTTATGTTTATATTTATGCATGTTTACATTTATGCATGTTTATGTTTATATTTATGCATGTTTATGTTTATGTATGTTTATGTTTATATTTATGCATGTTTACGTTTATGCATGTTTATGTTTATGCATGTTTATGTTTACGTTTATGCATATTTATGATTATGCATGTTTACGTTTATCCATGTTTATGTTTATGTATGGTTATGTTTATATTTATGCATGTTTACGTTTATGCATGTTTATGTTTATGCATGTTTATGTTTACGTTTATGCATATTTATGATTATGCATGTTTACGTTTATCCATGTTTATGTTTATGTATGGTTATGTTTATATTTATGCATGTTTACGTTTATGCATGTTTATGTTTATGCATGTTTATGTTTATATTTATGCATGTTTACATTTATGCATGTTTACGTTTATGCATGTTTATGTTTATGCATGTTTACGTTTACGTTTATGCATGTTTATGTTTACATGTATGCATGTTTATGTTTATATTTATGCATGTTTACGTTTATGCATGTTTATGTTTATGCATGTTTATATTTATTTATGTTTATGCCGGCGGGCGCGGGTCCTTCCGCCATCCTGAGAGGGGCACGGCGCAGTACCCGCCTCTGTCCACACGGTGGCAGCAGCGCCCCACAACTCAGCCCGGCACTGCCGCCCTGTCAGGGACAGACAGAGAACGGAGAGAGCTCCAAGCACGAGAGTCCGCACCCGTCATAAAATCCTCTAAATGAATGTCCCCCAAAAAAACCCCGACCCAAACTAAAAATGCCCTCCCTCTAACCAAATGAAAAAAAAACCCTTTAGATATAAAAATCATATATTTTTTAATATTTAGTTTATATTCATAATCTATACATATTTCATATATTCAATTGCTATTCTATTTATCATATATACAATATTATTTTATTATTCATTATATACATATATTTATATTACTAATATTATTTCTATTTTATGTATATCCATATATATTTGTATGTTTATAGTTTTTAATTTTATTTAAAAGCTCTGCCTCTAACCAAATAGAAACAAAAAACTCGTTTATTTGAAATTATATTTGAATATATTTTTCTATTTAGTTTTCATATTTATATCCGTAGATTTATGTCTATATTATGTATTATATATTTATATACTATTTAATGTATTTTTTACTAGCATATTAATATACTATATGCTATTTACATTCTAATATAACATACTATTTAATATAACGTGTTAAAATCGATATATTATTTATATTACATACTACATACATGTATTTTATATTTATATATATTTATATATATTTATACTTACATATATTTATATATGCATATATAGTTATAATAATTTTATGTCAGTATATATTTTTGCATATTTGTATATTTTTGCCTATATTATTTATATTATTTATAAAAAATCCTCCTCTAACCAAATAAAGACCAATAAAACATTCCTTTTAAAGTATAAATATTTATATATTTCTATTTTCATAACAGAATATAATGTAATGTAATATATTTATATATTGGGGTTTTATATTTGCTTATATTTTTTTATTCTTTATATTTTATATTTACAGTATCTATAAAAAAACCCTACCTCAATCCAAACACAAACCAATAAAACATTCCTTTTAGACTATATTTAGGCATTTTTTATGGTTCCAGTTTTCATGCATTCTACGCCCACCCCTCCCTGTGAATGTTCTGGCACCCAGCATGACCCCCCCCCATGCCCCACTCACCTGCTCCTCCAGCGCAGCCCGGCTCCCTCTCCCAGGGACCTCGGGGTGCCCCAAACCACGTCGGAGCCCCCCCAAGCCTTTTTTCCTCACCCCAAAGAAGGCACAGAACGACTCCAACTGCCCTGGACAGCAGCAGGGCACTTGACTGGAACCCCTCCCATGTGTACACCCCACAGAAAGTGACTCTGCTGACACCAGAAAAGGGGGGGCAGCCCCCACAGGGGTTGAAGTTCCTCCTCAGCCCTGCAGACACAGGGGACAAGGGGCAGAAAGGAGGAGGGGCAGCACAGAGGACACGGGAAGAAAATTAACATCAAGGTGCACGATGAAATGGAACCCAAAAAAAAAAAAAAAGAAGAAAAATGAAAACGAAAAATAACCAAAAAACGAAAAGAAACCCCTGGGATGCTGGATGGGCAGCACAAGAGGGAGGGATTAAAAAAGAACAGGGACAGTGAACGGGACACAAGGATGGATCCCATGGGAAACAACGGCACAGGGAGCACCACAGAGGCACAGAGAAGGACGGAGAAAAGACAGAGAGTGCCCAACACACAGCAAGGACCGAGGGCTACAGAGGCAAAGAGGGAACCCGGGAGCCAGAGAGGAAGCGAGCACAGCCCGTGCGGGGCGGGCAAAGACGGGCAAGGAGCAGCACAGGCACGGAGACAGAGAGGCACGGCCGGCAGGACAGAGGCTCACCAGGAGAGGGGCACAGGAAGGGAGGAGCACCGGGCAGCGCTCCTTTAGGACAACAATATTCACACACACAAGCAATTCCCTCATTTGCACCTCATTTTTATTTCACCCACCCCCCCCCCAAAAAAATCAACTCATAGCACAGGCAGTTCTGGCTTTTCCCTGCACAGTATTTCTTCCAGGGACCTGGGCACAGCACACGGTCGAGACTCACCTGAATCAATCCTGATTTACATTTCAAAGCTTCTCCTTCTGGCACGGCACCTTCTCAGACCCGGGCTGCCATGCTCCACTCCCCTCATGGCCACATTCAAGAACAACTGTTGCCATTTTGCAGAGAATTCCCAATACGACTCACGTATTATCAGTGGGCAGAAAACCCTTTGGGCTTCAGTTCCACCTCTCACCTGTTCCACGTGGAGGGAGGACAGGCATTTGTCACACATCACAGCAGAAGTGATGGATCAAGGCTTTTTTTTTTTTTTTTTGATTGAATAAAAGGGTAAGAAAAACAAACCAGGTCTCATACAAATGTCTTAAAACACCATTAAAGCTTTTTAAACCCAAGGAGACCATCGTGATTCCCGACTTCAGTCTTCCATTCGTACTGGTTTTGGCATCATGAAATCAATCAGAGTCTTTTAAGAAATAGTAAATCAGCATGACTAAACCCCGGGCTCCTCGTCATTTGCACTTACAGCCCCTTGTAGGAAGCCTTCCAGCCTTTTTTTCCCATCCTACTTTGGACAGAGGATGGCTTTGAACCACACGCCTCCACACAAACAGTCCTGCCGGTTCCTCAAAAAGTTTAAAATGCCTGTGATAAAAATGACAGAAAGTAATACTGCCTCTCAGACTGCTCAAGAAATGGGAAGTAGGACTTTCAATGTCCCACTGAGAGATGCCGAATAATAGCTTCCCCACGAGCTTGCACAGAGTAGTAACATTTCTTGGACTAAACTAAACTAAGATTTTTTTTTGACCAAACAAGATAGGTCTGTATGAGAACAGCTCAGGAGGCTTTCAGGGCTCGCAGTGATGATGGCAGAGCACAGAACGTTAAAGACTAAGTCTTAACTCCCTGAATTAATGCCCTGTTGTAGCCAAATCTTTTTGCAAAGAGACATAAGACTTGCTTCTCCTTGTTTCCGAGTTCCCAAGCCATCCTGTAATTCATCACCTGCACTAGTGCACACCAATCTGCCGTGGGCAAGGAACAGATGCGGCTCCTGAGCTCCAAGCCACGTGTCCCCGATGTAAACCCAAGTCAGGAATACAAAAACACCTGTGGAAGAAAGACTAGAGAAAAATCAGAAGACATAGATATTCTTCTATTCCCACACAGAAATACCAAGCCAAGCTGTTTACCTCTGGGACTCTGTTTTAAAACAGCTCCCCAACTCTGTTCCTAGATGGAAAACGGGGAGTGGCTTTGCCCATGCAAAGCCAATGAGCCTCCTCACAAGAAGGAACAAACCAGTTTCCTGCTAAATCAGACACTTGGAAATCTCACCTGTCACATGCTGTCATGGACCAGCAAGAGGGATCAGCATCCAGGCCCACGTGGACTTGTTTATTCCTGGCTTCTAATGCAGCAGGGACAACAGCACTGAAGGGAAATGTTTGGATGATCATGTCTTCATTTAAAGAGAACCCAACTTCTTCATCAAAGCCATCACTGTCCTCGATCAGGACATCCACCATATCCAGGACATCTAATAAGTGAAGAAAAACATCAAAGCAAGAATCCAGACTAACAGGAAAAACAACAGAGGTAGAATGCAACACTCCAGGAATACAAGGCATCTTTTCAATTAAAAAAAAAAAAAAAAAAAAAGGCAGCATGAAAGCCACATTTGTCACGCAATACAACGTTAAGTGCAACCCCTATATTACAGCTGAACCTTCACTCTGCCTTTCAATGCTGCTGTCCAACACGGAGCACCTGTGGCTGCTCCTGGATCCCTGGCTGTGTCCAAAGCCAGGCTGGACACTGGGGCTTGGAGCAGCCCGGGCTACTGAAAGGTGTCCCTGTTCATGGCAGGGCTGGAACCGGATGAGCTTTAAGGAGCCTTGCCAGCCAAACCATTCTGGGATTCCATGACTCTGTCAACAGTCCCAGGCAGAAGGGCTAGATTTCCATTTAAGTTCAAAACCGCTGCTGCAAGAGCATGAAGGGAGATTTCAAATACCGTTCAAGTGGCACAACCACGTCAGAAATTACTTTCAGAGGTAAAGCGGCAACTTGGCAATTCCACTTCGACTTCTGATACCAAGTACACGTGGAGAGCTGAATCGTGGAGGGCCCTTACTTAACAGGATTGCTAGAGTTATCCATCCCCAGTTTGCTGATTAGGGCTAGAAAGTGTATCCCCAAGTCATGGAGTTGGGATGTTGACAGGTTACCACATACCATCAATGTGAGAGACGGGGATGCTGATGTTATCAGAGTCCTGTTTAAACAGAGCCACCTGGAGCACGCTGGCTGCCTGAACCAGGTCTGCTGCCTTGTCAGTGTAGGGACAGGGGTTGGTCACCAGCTTCAGCAGGATCTGTCAGCGAAGGTGGGGAGAAAGGTAAGTGCACCTTCTGGCTGGCAAGTGCAGGGGAACCACTCGGTACTGAGAACGACCACGTGCTGAAAGCTGGGCAGCTTTTCTGAGGACAACTTCCATATCACTTCTGCAGGATTCTGTCTACAGTTCCTGCTCTACAGGGGACACTGATGGAAAAACAAAAACCCACCACAATTTGGCACCTAGATTGCAACCACACACCGAGTACCTGGGGAGACCACAGTGGAGGCAAAGCACTGGGCATTCAACATCCTGAAGAGTAAACAGCAAGTGTCACCTTTCCTTGTAAAGGACCACCATTTACTGAGCTCTGATAATGTTGGCACCTAAAGAGGAGATAAAAGCCACCCACCCCTACACCACTCTACCCTTACACCAACAGTGCTGTAATAACAGCTGATCTTTTTGGATTTCATTTTCCTACAAATCCTTTTGCTCCCCTCCCACTGAAGACAAGAAGGATGCCACCTCTGTATAAAGAATTCCAAACAAGGCTTTTCTCAGAATTCATTTGCTGGTCTTTGACAGGTTTCTCAACAACAGCAACAAGACCTCTAGTTTCCACTAACACTATTCTTTGCATTTTTTTAACCAGCTGATTTGAACACCGTTACCCTTTCCAAAAACTGAATCACTGCTTCCTTTTGGTCTTCTTTTGTATTATCCAAGTGCTCCAGCCAAACTGAAAGTTCCTTCCACGTGTACTCAAACGCTCCACTGTCACGTAAAACCTGTCCAGGAAACAAAGGAGGAAGTGTGTAAATAAACCTCAAAACACCTAAAATACAAAACCCCGAGGGATACAGATCTTTTTCTATAGTTAACTTCATGCTTCCTTCTTTTAGGAAGGAAAAGAAGAGCAGGTTGATGAAGAGTAGTATCTGCCGCTCTCCTCACCCCCTCAGTTCAAGAGGCTCACTAGGGGGACTTCAGCTGCATAGTGGACAATAAAAATCCTACTTCTGTAATTTCTGGAAAGCAGGTTATACTGCTTTCAGAGGGCCGTACAGCTTTCTATCATCACAGGCAGTTAAAAAAAAAAAAAAAAAAGGCACCTTAAAAATAGCCCGTAGGGGAGTTTTAGAAAACTACCGATGAAACAAAGGAAAATCATTGCTAAATTAAACCCGAATCAGGCTACTTCTACTTAAAACAATCAGGCAGACGGATGAACAGTCACATAAATGAGCAGTGGGCTGTGACCACAGCAAGGTCCAGAGAGAAGTGCAAGTTGCTGGGGGTGGTGAGGAAGACCAACAAGTCCCACACCCTAGAGACAGGCTTTGACGTGCCTAGAAACTTCCCCCCGCTTTCCTGCTCTCTGAATTCAGGCCCTGACTGCGAGCACCCAAACTCGGTGACCCCGAGCTCCAGCTCTACGAGCAAGAAAGGAGGAGAGAGAAGAGGAAGGAATCAGAGTGACACCGTGGTTCAACTCCCTCCCCCTAAGGCCCAGCAAGAGAGGAAACCTTGCCCAGCTTCCCGACCCTGGCACCTACGTTGGACGACAGCAATTACACAGGATGAATCTGTGCCTTTGCTCCTCTCCACACATCAAATACAAGGAAGCCATCACAACCCATTTGTTCTACAGCCACTCCGTGTACAACACCAGCAGCTCTAAAAATAACTGCTGCTTACATCAATCTGACAGGGTAATTCTTTTAAAGCAAGAAAACATGAAGGAAAAAGGATTCATTATAATATAAGCGACTATTTTTGGCAGAGTCTGGAAACAGAAATGCACTTGCAGCCCTCACAAAACCAGGCAGGAACAGAATGTGAAGTCCAAAAACGAGCCTTCAGTTACATGGCACTGTGTAGAAAAATAAGTCCTTACCATCTATTCTTAGCAGCCTTTCTGCTGACGAAACTGCCCTAACTTCCCTGTTCCTGCATTCCCTTCAGAGAAAATGCAAAGGACTGAAGTGGAAAGTGGACACAAGAACAAGTCAAGCAGTCCATGTTCCCACCTGGCAAAAGAATCCAAAACCATCAGAAAAACGGCACATTTTGAGCAGCTTTTGGTTGAGACATTCATTGCTGGGAGACCAAGTGAACCTGCCTTTAATCCCTTGCAAGGATCAAGGGCAACTAAACCCTAATTCAGTCACTGTAACTGTTTTTTTTTCTTGGCAGGACAGTCTGGTTGCATTTATTCCTTATTCCTAGGGGTAAATCTCTACCCCTACTTAGATAACTAAAGGATGTCCTCTTTGAATAAGGTGCTAAAAACAGCAGCCTCTGGTGTCTGGTGGACTTCGAGCTGACCAGTTTTTCTCAAAAGTCAAATAACTAATTTAAATATGCAGAGGGGGATGTTAATTTTCAAGACAAAAAGTACTCCTTGCATCAAAGCTGGGATCAGACAATAACAGAGAGGACTACTCTGCAGGGCCAGAGGAAACCAGGTAAGACTTATGAAAGGCTAGAGTGCTGAAGTACAGATTAAAGAAACACTGATAAAAAATAAAAATCCAAAGTAATATCTTCTTGATCAATGTCAAGACCTTTGCAGGCACAAACTACACTGATTTATTACAGTATCACAGAATTAATTCAGCCTCGGGGGGTGCGTAAACACGACAGACATTTTCTTTGCTCTTTCATCAACTGCTGCAGTGAAGTCCGTTCACAGCATTGATTTCTGTCAAATATTTCGTTACTAGCCAGTTATCTGACAGCAAATTTCAACAAGAGTCACAGGAAAGGAGACTGTTGACCACGCAATCCTGCAGCAAAGTAACTGCTTCAAGAAAAAATTGTACAATCCTGAAATTTCAGGCCAGTGGGATAGAGTGAATATCCTGATATTTCAATTCAAAAGCTTACCTTAATGGTCTCGGGCTCCCTGGCTTGGAGGGGGGTCGGTTCGGAAGGGCCGCCTCCGGAGGAGGGGATCCCCGGGGGAGTCAGGGTGAGCCCCCTCCGGAGGGCGGGGGTCCGGGGAGGGAGAGGAAAAAGAGGAAGATGAGGAGGAGGAAGAAGGGGGAGAGGGTTTGAGAGGAGGGGAAGCCCAAATCCGTGCTGTGTGCCGAGCTCCGACAGCAGGCTGCAGCCCGCAGCTCAGTGTGAGCACGGGGCAGAGGAGGTGATTTCTGGGCATTAAATCACCCTGAGCCGGGCCCGGCACCGCCCCTGCAGCACCTTCCCCAGTACAGCTCGGTACCGCTCCGGGATCACCCGGCCGCACCCCCGGTACCGCCTGGGACCACCGGGGACCGCCCCTAAAGCACCGCCCCCGGTCCCGCCCGGTCCCGTCCCCGCTACCTCCGTGCCCCGCCTCGCCAAGCCCCGGCTCCGCCCCGAGCCTGCCCGGGCTGGGCCGGGACCATCGCTGGCGGCCCCGCCCCTCTTCCCCGGGCCGAACCGGGCTGAAGGAGATGTCCGCACGATTGGAAACGCCGCCGAAAATCGCAGCCGTGGGATCGGTGTCGGCGTCGTGTCCAGGCATCCCACTAGAGCGAGCGGGCTCCTTGCTGTGCCACCCTCCTTTTGCAGCCAGATTTAGAAGGTCGGGGAGCGGCACCCGAGCCGCCATCTTGGGAGAGGCACGCGCGCAGTACCGCGCTCTGCCCACAAGGTGGCGCTTGGGAGACAGGCAAGGGATGGAATCAAGGAGCGTCCCAATCATTGAGAAAATCCCCCTGAATGAACGCCCCAAAAAACGCCGACCAGAACTGAGAAACCTCCTGCCTCTGTATGAGTGCAAAGGGTGTGCAACGAGTGTGCAAATAGTGTGCATTAGCAATCGATCGCCGATCTAATCGATCGGCAGGCATTGACAATTGATCGCCGATCTAATCGATCGGCAGTCATCGGCAAGTGCGATCAATCGATCACCGACCTGATCGATCGGCAGGCGCGTTCGATCGATTGCCGATCTACTCGATCGGCAGGCATTAGCAATCGAACGCCAATTACGGGATGAACGCAGGAGCAATTGAGCACCAAGAGATGGATCTAGGCAGGTGCACTGAGTGATTTATCGGGATCCTGCCACCGTTTCGAAACCTAGCCCGCTGTTTGAGTGCCAACTGCCTTCTCCAAACTGACATCAGGAAACTGGGTGGGTCAATTTTGTTTTACAGGGAAAAGGACCACAGTTTGTGTACAGGTCCCTGTTCCAGGAACTGGGCTTCTGCCTGCTAAAATTCCAATTGGCACAGGATTTCTCCCAGACCAAAGCTGGCACCACCCAGAACTCTGCTTGCCCTTGGAGTAGTCCTGGATGGCCCCAGGGGGCCCTGTTCCGTGTCTTCATGGTTTCTGGAGTGTCCTGCAGCACTGGGATGACTTTTACATTTTTGTGTCCTTCTCAATAGCAGGATCACTCCCAGGAGTCCCAGTGTCCTCCCTGTGTCCCTAGTTTCCTCCCAGCGTGCCTTCCAATGTTCCCACTTCCCTCACAGTTCTTCCAGTGTCCCTGCCAGTGCGATTGGCACTCTGGGCACCGTGGCCCCACAAGGGCAGGACAGGCATGAGGTGGCGGCAGGGAAGCCATGAGGTCCCGGCGGCGGCATGGAGCGGAAGAAGCCGCGGCAGCCACACGGCCTTGCCGAGGCACTGCGGGTGCGCAGCGCAGCTTTCCCGGATCAGCAGCCTCGGGTCACTGCGCATGTGCAGCCTGGCCCGGAGGCTGCAGTACCTCCTGTCGGCCAACTGGTGGAGTCAGCGAGCAGCACCACGCGCACCTTCCCCCCCCCCCTTGCTGCACATGCGCAGCCTCTCATCCTGCTGCGTG
>JAQOXP010000078.1:0-21802 GCA_037013685.1 Acridotheres tristis
GCAGGCAGCACTTCCGGCCAGCAGGGGGCACTTCAGGCAGCACTTCCGGCCAGCAGGGGGCACTGCAGGCAGCACTTCCGGCCAGCAGGGGGCACTGCAGGCAGCACTTCCGGCCAGCAGGGGGCACTGCAGGCAGCACTTCCGGCCAGCAGGGGGCACTGCAGGCAGCACTTCCGGCCAGCAGGGGGAGCTGCAGGCAGCACTTCCGGCCAGCAGGGGGCACTGCAGGCAGCACTTCCGGCCAGCAGGGGGCACTTCAGGCAGCACTTCCGGCCAGCAGGGGGCACTGCAGGCAGCACTTCCGGCCAGCAGGGGGGCACTTCAGGCAGCACTTCCGGCCAGCAGGGGGCACTTCAGGCAGCACTTCCGGCCAGCAGGGGGCACTGCAGGCAGCACTTCCGGCCAGCAGGGGGCGCTGCAGGCAGCACTTCCGGCCAGCAGGGGGCACTTCAGGCTGCACTTCCGGCCAGCAGGGGGAGCTGCAGGCAGCACTTCCGGCCAGCAGGGGGCGCCCCGGTGCCGCTCGGACCCCTCAGGGGCCATGGCGGCCTCGGGCGGGAGGGACGAGAGGAAATGGCTCCTTTTACAAACTCACGGGCACCAATCGGTCCCGGCACCGTCCCCGGCAGTGCCCGGGCTGGAGAGACGAAGGCAGCAGCTCGGATCCCAGTGCCCAGGGGCGGCGGAGCAGTGTCCCGGGGCCAGGCACACACCCTGCTGAACTCCGGCGATTGCTCTCCCTGATGCCGAGCAGAAAGAAGGGAGCACGCAAGCCCAGGCAGGTCTCAGGGGCACAGCAGCACCTCTCCTGGCTTTACACCACACTTCCTGAAAACCCTCGGCCTTTCACTCCCTTTTCCTCCTTCAGCCCTGGCACAGCAGCTTTGGGAATGCTGAATTCCCCCGCGATGTTGAGGAAAGCAGGTGCTCCTTGCTGACACTGCCAGGGCTCCTCAGGGGGCTCCACAGCACATTTGGAGCTCCTTGTCTTCCTGGGCCACTGCTGGTCCTGACAAGGAGGAGGAGGAGGAGGAGGAGGAGCAGCAGGAGGAGCAGGAGCAGGAGGAGGAGCAGGAGCAGGAGAAGGAGAAGGAGAAGGAGAAGGAGAAGGAGAAGGAGAAGGAGAAGGAGAAGGAGAAGGAGAAGGAGAAGGAGAAGGAGAAGGAGAAGGAGAAGGAGAAGGAGAAGGAGAAGGAGAAGGAGAAGGAGAAGGAGAAGGAGAAGGAGGAGTCTGAGAGCCGAACCGCAGACCCGAGGGCTCTGCAGCTGCAGTTGGAGCTGCAGGGACAGGCAGGGACAGGAGCAGTGGCTTCTGCGGGATAAATGGGGTGAAAGTGGAGCTGCTTGAGCCAATGCCCCTGATCTGCTCCGGGTGCTGCAGACCCTTCAGGAGCTGTTGTAATTACCACCAGGGTTCCCGAAATTCAGCTGTGCTGCTAAAACATCCCTGTGCACAAACACACGGCTCTGCTGCCTCTCCCTGGGACTTTGGACTACTGTGGCAGCATTGGACACATTTTGGGAGTCACATGCCACCAGATCTGCCCACAAGAAGATTTTTGTGGCTGCCAGGAGCTTCTCACCTTGGCCACTGCACAGGGATGGGCATTGGCCAGCCGTGCTCTGGCCAGCCCCAGGTGGCAGCCAGGACCTGAGGCTCCCCCCGCCCCCTTGGCTTTGATTCTCGCAGCTCTCGAGCTGCTGCAAAGGTGAGAATTCTGGGGGGGAAAAGGCGTGGCTGTGCTTTGCTCAGCCCTGCAAGAAGCACAAAACGCGGTGTGAGCCCCAGCAGTGGCTCTGCCGGAGCCTTTGATGGTTTTCAGAGCAGGGCTGGCTGGAAACCCTCCCTGCGGGGGCAGCTGCGAGGGAACCAGTGCGGAAATGCAGCAATTGATCATTTGGTCCCTGTGCCCAAGGCACTGAGAGAGCCCCAGAACTGCTGCAAATCCCACAAGGATCAGCTCAGCCTGACCGGGACCCTCCTCGGCCCGAGCTGAGCAGGCAGAGCTGAACAAACCCAAACCATTTCTCTCGGTTTAATCCCAAAGCTGCGTTTTGTGTCCAGTAAGAGGAGCCAGGGTCTTGTGCCGCCCTGGAACTGGGAGAGGGAATGGGGAGCTCCTGGGCGTACTGGGAGCACTGGGAGCACTGGAACGGGGAGCTCTGTGCAGCCCCAGATGGGACCCCCCACTCGTGGCCACCTCCCGTTCAGGGTGGGCACCCATGGGAGCCTGGGTGGGGGAGACACGGGGGTGCCCTCGGGCAGGGACCTCCAGTGCCCCCAGTGCCCCCAGTGTCACAGCACGTTCTCGTAGATGTCACCGGGGTCCTGCTGTCGTCCTTGGGGTCCCAGCAGCTCTGTGTGGGTCACCTGGGGGATGTGCTGGGCGGGGACCTGAGAGAGACTCCAGGGTTGGAGACCTGGGTGGGGGTGACACCCGTGGGTGACGTGTCCCCCCTATACTCTCCCTCTGCCCACTCAATGCCCACGACATGGGGGTCTATCACTGCCCCCTCCTCCAGGGAGTCCTATGGGGATAACTGGGGTTCTGGGTGGAGTCTGGGGCAGGGGGGAAAAGGGGAGTCCTGGCCAGAGCCTCCCACTCACCTGTCCTGGGGCTTCCTGGCAGCTGCAAGGAAAAGGGGAGGGAGTGACCATGGGGACCCCGGGACCCCTGACCCTTCCTGGGACCTTGGCAGCTCCAACCACCCATGGGATACAAAAATTCCCACTGGACCCCCGATTCCCACGGCACCCCTGATTGCCCCCGGACATTCCAAGCCCCCCTGAATCCCCCAGAACTTCTGCACCACCACAGTGCCCCCATTGCCCCCCGTGCCCCCGACCCTCTGAGCAACAAAACTCGAAGCCTGGCAGGTAAGGGCACCCCTCAAACTCCCCCAGGACCCCAAAAAGATCCCCCAACATCCCTGCATGACCCTCCAAGAGTTCCCCCAACCCTCCAGGATCTCCCAGTGCCACACCAATATTCCTGAAAGCCCATCCAGGGATGCCCCTGGAGCCCAACCAAGACCCTCCAAATTCTCCCCACAGCTCCGTGGGAATAAGGGGATGTGTGGAAGAGGATGGGAGGGGCTGGAGGTTTGGGGAAAACACAAATCATGGTCAGAGCCTGCACTCACCTTTCCTGGTGTTTCCTGGCATCTGCAAAGGAAAACTGGAGGGGTGACTTTGATTCCCCATCCACCTCTGGGAATCCTGAACCACCACCAGACCCTCAATTCCCTCCAGGCCCCCCCAGTATCCCCGATGCCCCCCTAGAAACCCTGAACGACCCCAATTCCCCAACACCCCGAGCCCCCAGATGGCCGGGCTTGGCAGGGATGGCACCCTCTGAATTCCCCAAAAAGGCCTGATAGGATCCCCAACATCCCTGCACGAGCCTTCAGCACCTCCCTGTAGCCCTGGGAAGGGCTTTTAACCCTTTAAGGGCCGCAGAAATAAGATGCACAGCTACACGGTCGTCTGTCATGACAGAAAGAAAGTGACAAATTTATTCAGAAACGCACTTGGTTTTATAGCATGGCTCGCAATTCCAGGAGTAGAGAAAAGGTGATTGGTTCAGAGAGAAGACACCCCATTGCCAGGGCCTGGTCACACACCACAACAGGTGTTCTATCTTTGTTATTAATTCCTTTTTATTTATTTTTATCAAATGATCACCCTGGGAGAAATTCTCCCTAGCCTTGGGCTGGACCAGCTTGGGAACAGAGCTGAGAAGCTCCAGGCTGGAATATTTTTCAGGCTGTAATTTTCTTATTTTCTCGATATGTGTCCCACAGGAGTCCCACCTGTACAGGGAATAAATGGGGGAGCCCCGTCCTCCTGTGAACCCCCGTGTGAAAAACGAGGTTCACTTTCCTGGTAGATTTTAAAAGGTTTAATAAAAGACAATAACAGACAAATAATAAAGGAAAAGAATATGCAGCCGGGTGCTTGGCCTTCAGCTAAAAAACACTTTTTAAAATGCATCAACGTGCTGCATATTCATTCATGCATTATTCAAAATCATCCCCCCTCCACCTGTAAATCAACTTTTTTTATTTCTCCTGTCGGTACTCCCTGATAATGGAGATCAATAAATTCCTTCCCTGGGGTTTTGGTTTTCATCACCCCCTGCCTTCATCCAGGTAATTTCCTGATTACCTTTTTACCATTCTCTGGAACAAAAGCTTTTTACATCACCATGTTATAGTAAAAAAAAAAAATATTTCTCACACTACTAAGTTTTGTTATGAGCAGAACTAAAAGAAACTATATTCATACAGCAGAGTTTTCCAACATTCTACATACAGCATTCATTTTCATGTTTGCAAAAAGCCAACAATGCAGTATAATCCTAAACTCCCCATCTCGTGTTCCTCTCTTCCTTTCTCCATCAGCTGAGGCGCCAGGGAGGTGCAGCTTTCCCAAATTTCAATTCCCCAATTGAACATTGTAACAGCGGAGGGAGTTTTGCACCATTTAATTAATGGTTTGTCTCAGTCTCTTCTGCCTTCACTCAGAGCCAGGATTTAAAAAAAATAAAAATAAAAAACCACAAAGGAAGTGTTCAGGCTTGGCTGTTTATTAAATCTTATCAGAAAGTTCAGAGTACAACAGCACTTCCAGCCACCTGCTAGAAGCGAGGAAAAATGGAGGGAGATCCAACTGCTACAAGATCTTTTAAACAGTCAAATAAAGAATTATCACCTATATTATTTATCCTTTTAAACCAATAACTAGATTCCCATGACCCTCGGTGTGCACTGACCAACCAGAAACTGCTGCCTGAAACCATGAAGAGGAAGGAAAATGAACACTGAAAAAGGCACCGCCCAAAATCCTCCATTTCGTTCCATACCTATTATTATACTATAAAAACCTCAAATTGAAAACCCTTTACCACGTGAAAGCACACGCTTCTATTTAAATACATTTAAATGTGATTTTAGCTTCATCACTCAAATCTGGAAGCCTTCTCCAAGCAGTGTTCTCCACGGGGTCAGTGCCAGACAGCACAGAAATCTCAAAAAAAACCCCAAAAAAGTTTCTGGGATGGCACAGAACGTGTGTCATCATTTCCCCCCAGTGTTCAGGAGTTCAGGCTGTCTGGGTTCTGCAGTGGACTTTGTGCAGACCCATTTGTTACCCCAAAGTTCAGGAGTCCAAAGTGTCTGGGTCAAACTTGTGCAGCTTGATGTTTGTAGAGACATTAAGACACGTTTTGAAGGCGTTAACAGCCACTGCTCCTAAATCCCCTCACCCATCCAGTCATTTATAAATGCACCCAACTCTCCTGTCGGACCGAGGGACTGGAAGGGAGTGAGGATTCCAGCAGAATCCTGGAATGGGAATGGAATCTCAGCTGGCAGAGCTGGGCTTAGGCTGAGCCTAAGGCTGGGCTCTGGTGCCTTGAGCTGTGAGAGGCCAGCTGTGCACACATCTGTCCTTGGAAAACAGATTCTGCCCAAAGCTCCGCTGGGGGAAGTTTTTGGGGTTTTGTATTTAAGGAAAAACGTGTGTTCAATTCACCTGAAGGAGTGCACTAAAAATTCCCCACGGTTCTGGACTTCCCTCTCATTAAAGTCAGAAACTGGAGCCTGCATTTTCTGTAGGCAGAAAAACTAGAAAAAAAAATGCTTTCCTGTTATTTCATTTCAGTCTTTTCGCTTTGACAGCGCTCGTGAAACTGTCTCCAATGAACCGTGTGAGAACTGGGGGACTGAATTAATCACACCCAGAGCTGAGGCTTGTCCCTGCACCCTGTGGTGCCAAATCTCTGATCTGCACGTTTGGGAAATCAAAACCCCTGAGAATTCAGCGTCAGTCAGAACCCCCAAGACCCCCTTGGTTTGTCTGTCCCCACTGAGGGTGATCACTGAAGAGCCCAGTGAGGCCATGAGCAGAAAAGAGCACCTGGTGAAGCAAAAGTCAGAGGTGCTGGTTACAGCTGGAAAATGTGGGGGTGCCCAGCCCCACCAAGGCCTTTGGTTGTCCCTGCACAGACTCTCCTGCTTTAACCCCCTGCTGCTCCCCAAAATCTCTCTTGGATGTGCCAGGATGAACTGGTGGCTCCCTGCCCTCGCTGCTTGACGCTTCAAACACCAGTCTGGGGTTACCTGAGGATTTGCTGTTGCCTCGAAGTTTCCCTCAGCCTGGCCAGTTCTTCCAAAGCCCAATTCACGCTCCTCGATCACCCCACATATCCCAGCCTCAAACTCAGTTTCCTGCTCCCCCATCCCAAAGCTGGAATTCATTCACATTCTGGTTTTTCTCCCTGGTGCAGGTGAGGAGGGGCGTGGCACAGTGATTTTGGGAGCACCTGGCATCTGGCTGGGAAGCCCCCAACCCCCATCACAGCCCTCAGACCACCCTCAGTCATTCCCAACTCAACCCCCAGCACAACCCCAATACCTGATACAACCCCTGGCACAGCCCAACTCAACCCAACCCAGCTCAACCCAACTCAACCCAACCCATCTCAACCCAGCTCAACCCAACCCAACCCAGCTCAACTCAACCCAACCCAGCTCAACCCAACCTAACCCATCTCAACCCAACCTAACCCAGCTCAACCCAACCCAACCCAACCCAACCCTAACCCAGCTCAACCCAACCCAAACCAACCCATCTCAACCCAACCCATCTCAACCCAACCTAACCCAGCTCAACCCAACCCAACCCAGCTCAACCCAACCTAACCCAGCTCAACCCAACTCAACCCAACCCAACTCAACCCAACTCCACCCAACCCAACTCAACCCCCAGCCCAACCCCAATACCTGATACAACCCCTGGCACAGCCCAACCCAACCTAACCCAGCTCAACCCAACCTAACCCAGCTCAACCCAACCCAACATAACCCAACCCAACCCAACCCAACCCAACTCAACCCAACCTAACCCATCTCAACCCAACCTAACCCAGCTCAACCCAACTCAAACCAACTCAACTCAACCCAACCTAACTCAACCCAACCCAACACAACCCAACCCATCTCAACCCAACTCAACACAACCCATCTCAACCCAACCTAACCCAGCTCAACCCTACCCAACCCAACCTAACCCAACTCAACACAACCCAACTCAACCCAACCCATCTCAACCCAACCTAACCCTATTCAACCCAACCCAACCTCAACCCAACCCAACTCAACCCAACCCAACCCAACTCAACCCAACTCAACCCAACACATCTCAACCCAACCTAACCCAGCTCAACCCAACCCATCTCAACCCAACTCAACTCAACCCAACTCAACCCAACCCAACTCAACCCAACCCAACTCAACCCAGCTCAACCCAACCCAACCTAACCCAAGCCAACACAACCCAACCTAACCCAAGCCAACACAACCCAACTCAACCCAACCCAACTCAATCCAACCTAACTCAACCCAACTCAACCCAAGCCAACTCCACCCAACCCAACCCAACTCAACCCAACTCAACACAGCCCAACTCAACCCAACTCAACACAGCCCAACTCAACCCAACTCAACCCAACCTAACCCAGCTCAACCCAACTCAACCCAACCCAACTCAACCCAACTCAACACAGCCCAACTCAACCCATCTCAACCCAACCCAACTCAACCCAACTCAATCCAATCCAACCCAACCCAACCCATCTCAACCCAACCCAACCCAACCCAACTCAACACAACCCAACTCAACCCAACTCAACCCAACCCAACTCAACCCAACTCAACACAACCCAACTCAATCCAACCCAACTCAACCCAACCCAACCCAACCCAACACAACACAACACAACCCAACCCAGCTCAACCCAATCCAACCTAACCCAACTCAACCCAACTCAACCCAACACAACCCAACTCAACCCAACTCAACACAACCCAACTCAATCCAACCAAACTCAACCCAACCCACCCAAACCCAGCCCAACCCAACCCTCCCAGCAGTGACACCCCTTACTGACCCCCCCAGTGGTGACAGCCAGGTCCCGGCTGCCTGGGGACAGTTCTGGGTCCCCGATGCCCTCACCCCCCATTTCTGTCTCCCCCATTTCTATCTCCCCCTCAGTTCAATCTCCTCCCTCCTCCCCCAGCTCTGTCTCCCCAGGCTCCTCCGTTCCGTGTGGGACGTTTCCCACCCATTTGTCACAGGAAATCCAGGGCATGGGGTGACACCAGAGTGGTGACAGCCTGGTGGTGGCTCTGGGGGACATCCCTGGCATCGTCACTGAGGCTCTGGTGGTCGGCATGGGGGGATTTGGGGCCCTGACCCGCGGAGGAGGGGAAAAGGGGGTTCCTGTCCCACAGCGGGGGGGGGGGATGAGAGCCCCTGACCCGGGGCAGGAAGCAGAGCCCCACATTGGCACCATGAGAACCAAATGTTGGGTGTTGCCCACCCTGTGGGGCTCAGAGACCCCCTCATTTATGGGTTCCCCACTTATGGTGTGAATCTGGGGGGAACTGTGTGGGGCAGATAAAATAATTCCTTTCTAACTAGAGAATCAATGACAATTGGTGCCCAAAAAGCAGAAAAAAAACAGCGAGGGAAATGCAGGAGGCTGAGACTTCACAGCCTGTGGTTGGATAATTGACCCCAAGATGTGGAAAAATCAAAACTTATAAAAGTGTAAAAACTCCTGACCAGGATCCACCTTGGATTTGATTTGGGTGTAGCCCCGGCCAGGCTCTTGCATTGCCCAAGGTGGATCCTGTCAATACATTGGGAATCCCTCAAATCTCCCTCAAAACTCACCTGGGACCCCCAAAATCTCACAAATTCACCTCAAAATTCACCTGGGACCCACAAAATTCATCAAATTCACCCCAAAATTCACCCGGGACCCACAAAATTCACCAAATTCACACCAAAATTCCACCTAGCCAACCCCAAATTTACCCCAAACCTCACCGGAGACCCCCCCAAATCCCTCAAATCGCCCCCAAAACCCATCCAGAAACCCCTCAAAACCCACCTGGGACCACCAAAGCCCACCTGGGATCCCCCAAAATCCCCCAAATTCACCCCAAAATTCACCCAGACCTCCCAGATCCCACCTGGGATCCTCCAAACTCCATCTGGGAACCCCAAAAATCCCCCAAATCCTCAACAAAATCCCTCAGGGACTCCCCAAAATCCCTCAAATCTCCCCCAAAACCCACCTGGGACCCCCCAAAATCCCCAAAATTTGCCCAGAGCTCCTAAACCCCACCTGGGATCCCCCAAACTCCATCCGGGAACCCCCAAAAATCCCCCAAATCCTCAACAAAATCCCTCAGGGACTCCCCAAATTCCCCTAATCTCCCTCAAAACCCACCCAGAACCCCCAAAACCCACCTGGGACCCCCAAACCCACCTGGGACCCCCCAAAATCTCCAAAATTTGCCCAGACCACCCAAACCCCACCTGGAACCCCCCAAAATCCCCCAAATTCCCCCAAATTCACCCAGAACTCCCAGATCCCATCTGGGATCCCCCAAACTCCATCCAGGAACCCCCAAAAATCCCCCAAATCCTCAACAAAATCCATCAGGGATTCCCCAAAATCCCTCAAATCTCCCCCAAAACCTACCCAGAATCCCCAAACCCCACCTGGGACCCCCCAAAATCCCCCAAATACACCCAGACCTCCCAAACCCCACCTGGGACCCCCCAAATTCACCCCAAAATTCACCCAGACCTCCCAAATCCCACCTGGGATCCCCCAAACTCCATCTGGGAACCCCCAAAAATCCCCCAAATCCTCAACAAAATCCCTCAGGGACCCCCCAAAATCCCCCTAATTCACCCCAAAATTCACCCCAAAATTCACCCATACCTCCCAAATCCTACCTGGGACCCCCAAACTCCATCTGGGAACGCCCAAAAATCCCCAAACCCCCAAAATCCCCCAAATCTACCCCAAAACCTATCCAGATCCCCCAAATCCCACCTGGGATCCCCCAAAATCCCCCAAATTCACCCCAAAATTCACCCAGACCTCCCAAATCCCACCTGGGATCCCCCAAACTCCATCCGGGAACCCCCAAAAATCCCCCAAATCCTCAACAAAATCCTTCAGGGACTCCCCAAAATCCCCAAAACCTCCCCCAAAACCCACCTGGGACCCCCAAACCCCACCTGGGACCCCCCAAATTCACCCCAAAATTCACCCAGACCTCCCAAATCCCACCTGGGATCCCCCAAACTCCATCTGGGAACTCCAAAAATCCCCAAATCCTCAACAAAATCCTTCAAGGACTCCCCAAAATCCCCCAAAACCCACCCAGAAACACCCAAACCCCACCTGGGACCCCCCAAAATCTCCAAAATTCGCCCAGACCTCCCAAATCCCACCTGGGATCCCCCAAACTCCATCTGGGAACCCTCAAAAACCCCAAAGCCCCCAAAATCCCTCAAATCTCCCCAAAACCTATCCAGCTCCCCCAAATCCCACCTGGGATCCCCCAAATCCCCCAAATCTCAACTCCCAAAATCTCACCCCAGACCTCCCAAATCCCACCTGGGATCCCCCAAACTCCATCTGGGAACCCCCAAAAATCCCCCAAATCCTCAACAAAATCCCTCAGGGACTCCCCAAAATCCCCAAAACCTCCCTCAAACCCACCTGGGACCCCCCAAAATCCCCAAAATTTGCCCAGAGCTCCTAAACCCCACCTGGGACCCCCCAAAATCCCCCAAATTCCCCCAAATTCACCCAGAACTCCCAGATCCCATCTGGGATCTCCCAAACTCCATCTGGGAACCCCAAAAATCCCCCAAATCCTCAACAAAATCCCTCAGGGACCCCCCAAAATCCCTCAAATCTCCCCCAAAACCCACCCAGAACCCCCAAACCCCACCTGGAACCCCCAAAATTCACCCCAAAATTCACCCAGACCTCCCAAATCCCACCTGGGATCCCCCAAACTCCATCTGGGAACCCCCAAAAATCCCCCAAATCCTCAACAAAATCCCTCAGGGACTCCCCAAAATCCCCCCATCTCCCCCAAAACCCACCTGGGATCCCCCAAAATCCCCCAGAATTCACCCAGACCTCCTAAACCCCACCTGGGATCCCCCAAACTCCATCCGGGAACCCCCAAAAATCCCCCAAATCCTCAACAAAATCCCTCAGGGACTCCCCAAAATCCCCCAAATCTCCCCCAAAACCCACCCAGAACCCCCAAACCCCACCTGGAACCCCCCAAAATCCCCCAAATCTGCCTCAAAATTTACCCAGACCTCCCAAATCCCACCTGGGATCCCCCAAACTCCATCTGGGAACCCCCAAAAATCCCCCAAATCCTCAACAAAATCCCTCAGGGACTCCCCAAAATCCCCCTAATCTCCCCCAAAACCCACCTGGGACCCCCCAAAATCCCCAAAATTTGCCCAGACCTCCTAAACCCCACCTGGGATCCCCCAAACTCCATCCGGGAACCCCCAAAAATCCCCCAAATCCTCAACAAAATCCCTCAGGGACTCCCCAAATTCCCCTAATCTCCCTCAAAACCCACCCAGAACCCCCAAAACCCACCTGGGACCCCCAAACCCACCTGGGACCCCCCCAAATCTCCAAAATTTGCCCAGACCACCCAAACCCCACCTGGGACCCCCCAAAATCCCCCAAATTCCCCCAAATTCACCCAGAACTCCCAGATCCCATCTGGGATCCCCCAAACTCCATCCGGGAACCCCCAAAAATCCCCAAATCCTCAACAAAATCCCTCAGGGACTCCCCAAAATCCCTCAAATCTCCCCCAAAACCCACCCAGAACCCCCAAACCCCACCTGGGACTCCCAAAATTCACCCCAAAATTCACCCAGACCTCCCAAATCCCACCTGGGATCCCCCAAACTCCATCTGGGAACCCCCAAAAATCCCCCAAATCCTCAACAAAATCCCTCAGGGAGCCCCCAAAATCCCCCTAATTCACCCCAAAATTCACCCCAAAATTCACCCATACCTCCCAAATCCTACCTGGGACCCCCAAACTCCATCTGGGAACCCCCAAAAATCCCCAAACCCCCAAAATCCCCCAAATCTACCCCAAAACCTATCCAGATCCCCCAAATCCCACCTGGGATCCCCCAAAATCCCCCAAATTAACTCCAAAATTCACGCAGACCTCCCAAATCCCACCTGGGATCCCCCAAACTCCATCCGGGAACCCCCAAAAATCCCCAAATCCTCAACAAAATCCCTCAGGGACTCCCCAAAATCCCCAAAACCTCCCTCAAAACCCACCTGGGACCCCCAAACCCCACCTGGGACCCCCCAAATTCACCCCAAAATTCACCCAGACCTCCCAAATCCCACCTGGGATCCCCCAAACTCCATCTGGGAACCCCAAAAATCCCCCGAATCCTCAACAAAATCCTTCAGGGACTCCCCAGAATCCCCCAAATCTCCCCCAAAACCCACCTGGGACCCCCAAACCCCACCTGGGACCCCCCAAAATCCCCAAAATTTGCCCAGACCTCCTAAATCCCACCTGGGATCCCCCAAACTCCATCCGGGAACCCCCAAAAATCCCCAAATCCTCAACAAAATCCTTCAGGGACTCCCCCAAATCCCTCAAATCTCCCTCAAAACCCACCCAGAACCCCCAAACCCCACCTGGGAACCCCCAAAACCCCCCAAATCTACCCCAAAACCTATCCAGAACCCCCAAATCCCACCTGGGACCCCCCAAAATCCCCAAAATTTGCCCAGACCTCATAAATCCCACCTTGGATCCCCCAAAGTACATCTGGGAACCCCAAAAATTCCACAAATCTTCAACAAAATCCCTCAGGGACTCCCCAAAATCCCTCAAATCTCCCCCAAACCCCACCTGGGACCCCCCAAAATCTCCAAAATTCGCCCAGACCTCCCAAATCCCACCTGGGATCCCCCTAAAATTCACCCCAAATTCACCCCAAAACCCACACGGGAACCCCCAAAACTCCTGAAATTTTCAATTGAAAACTTCAACTGAATATTTTTCCTTGAAAACGCCTCGAAATATAAATAGAATAATAAAAATACCAATCTCGTGGATTAGAGGTGGGATTGAAGTGGAATTAGGGTCGATTTGGGTGAGATTGGGGTGGGGGTTCAGGTGTCTTTAGGGGTGGGGTTAGAGCAGGAGTGGGGTGGAGGAGAAGTGAAGTGGGGTGGGATTAGGGTGAGGTTGGAGTGGAATTAGGGTTGGGATTTGGGGGTGGGATTAGGGTGAGGTTGGAGTGGAATTAGGGTTGGGATTTGGGGTGGGATTAGGGTGAGGTTGGAGTGGAATTAGGGTTGGGATTTGGAGTGGGATTAGGGTGAGGTTGGAGTGGAATTAGGGTTGGGATTGGGGTGGGATTGGGAGTGGAATTAGGGTTGGGATTGGGGTGGGATAGAGGTGGGATTGGGGTGGGATAGAGGTGGGATTGGGGTGGGATTGGGGTGGGATAGAGGTGGGATTGGGATGGGATTGGGGTGGGATTGGGGTGGGATAGAGGTGGGATTGGGGTGGGATTGGGGTGGGATTGGGGTGGGATTGGGGTGGGATAGAGGTGGGATTGGGGTGGGATTGGGGTGGGATAGAGGTGGGATTGGGGTGGGATTGGGGTGGGATTGGGGTGGGATTGGGGTGGGATTGGGGTGGGATTGGGGTGGGATTGGGGTGGGATTGGGGTGGGATTGGGGTGGGATTAGGATTAAGACCTGTCCCCAGGGAACAGCACCCTGAGCCACACAGGAATGGCCTTGGCTGGGCCAAGAAACCCCTGGATGGACCCACGGAGGCCATCGCGGAGCCAGGGGGGCCCCGAGGGCAACGAGCCATTGCCTGTGGGGGATGGGGCCGTGGGGCACTATGGGGGCCATGGGGGCGCTATGGGGGCTATAGGGGCACTATGGGGGCCATGGGGCACTATGGGGGCTATAGGGGCACTATGGGGGCCATGGGGCACTATGGGGGCCATGGGGCACTATGGGGGCTATAGGGGCACTATGGGGGCTGTAGGGGCACTATGGGGGCTATAGGGGCACAATAGGATGGGGCCATGGGGGCACTATGGGGGCTATAGGGAACACTATAGGATGGGGCTATGGGATCACCATGGGGGTTTGGGGGCTATGGGATCACTATGGGGGTTTGGGGGCTATAGGGAACACTATAGGATGGGGCCATAGGGGCACTATGGGGGTTTGGGGGCTATGGGATCACCATGGGGGTTTGGGGGCTATAGGGAACACTATAGGATGGGGCTATGGGATCACCATGGGGGTTTGGGGGCTATAGGGAACACTATAGGATGGGGCTATGGGATCACCATGGGGGTTTGGGGGCTATGGGATCACTATGGGGGTATGGGGGCTATAGGGAACACTATAGGATGGGGCTATGGGATCACTATGGGGGTTTGGGGGCTATAGGGAACACTATAGGATGGAGCCATAGGGGCACTATGGGGGTTTGGGGGCTATAGGGAACACTATAGGATGGGGGCTATGGGATCACTATAAGATGGGGCTATGGGATCACCATGGGGGTCTGGGGGCTATGGGATCACCATGGGGGTTTGGGGGCTATAGGGAACACTATAGGATGGGGCTATGGGATCACCATGGGGGTTTGGGGGCTATGGGATCACTATGGGGGTTTGGGGGCTATGGGAACACTATAGGATGGGGCCATAGGGGCACTATGGGGGTTTGGGGGCTATAGGGAACACTATAGGATGGGGGCTATGGGATCACTATGGGGGTTTGGGGGCTATGGGATCACCATGTGGGTTTGGGGGCTATAGGGAACACTATAGGATGGGGCTATGGGATCACTATGGGGGTTTGGGGGCTATAGGGAACACTATAGGATGGGTGCTATAGGATGGGGCCATGGGGGCACTATGGGGGTTTGGGGGCTATGGGATCACTATGGGGGTTTGGGGGCTATAGGGAACACTATAGGATGGGGGCTATAGGGGCCCTATGGGGGTTTAGGGGCTATAGGGAACACTATAGGATGGGGGCTATGGGATCACTATAAGATGGGGCTATGGGATCACCATGGGGGTCTGGGGGCTATAGGGAACACTATAGGATGGAGCCATAGGGGCACTATGGGGGTTTAGGGGCTATAGGGAACCCTATAGGGAACGTTATAGGGGATCAGGGGCAATAGGAGTCTGTCGGGAGCTCTGGACCCACGGCCCCAGTGGGGTGGGCGCTGTCAGAGCATCACCCTATTCCATTTTCACAAACAATTATCCACATTTCAACTTTTTCCCGGATTAATCTCCACCTTCCAAGCACTGCTCAGCACGGCCCCATCTTGGGTTTGAGTTTTTTAGATCGTTCACATTTCCTGGCTCAGGTTTTGGCCCGTTCTGTTGTCACCTCCAGCCTGGGCTTGGCCCAGGATTCCTGCGGATGGCACGTGCTGATATTGGCAGGAATCTTCATCTCCCACCCACTGGATGTTATCCCAACCAAACAGGCAGTTCCAGCACAGGCACAGTCACTGATATGGCTGAGTTTAGTTAACAGCAAAAATAAAAACTCTATTTTTGCAGCAAAGTTACTTTAACATTACACGCATAGCGTCCATTTTAATATTTGCAAAAAAGCTGAGGGGAATGGTGGATTTGTCTTTCCCAACGAGCCGTGGGTCCAACCAACACTGAGAGAAAAACAATGGGAAGGATTCCACTGGTCGATGAATGGGAAAAAAAAAATATATATATATATATATTTGTCTTTACAAACAAACTGTAGGTTTGCTGATAAATGAAATTGGATGTCGAAAGATAAAAGAAGCAACGGGGGGAAACCATGAATTCTGTAAGAATTAAAAATTAAGAGGGAGGGTTATACATTAGAAGGGAATCTCAGGTATCAGGGGTTTGGGAAGTCTGTTCCTCTTCAAAGAAAAGGAAAGAGAGAGGGAAATGGGGCCGGGAAATTGGGATAAAAAGGGAATCTGTGTCCTCAAAAAAATTTGAGACATCCCAGGGGAACGTCCCATGGCCTCTCCCTTTATTTGAATAAAATTAAAGGACTCCTCTGTCCCTTTTTTGATATAAACATTTGGTGTTTTGTGGATTAATTTTCCTGACGGGGGAATCATTGCACCTGCCCGGCTGTGACCAGAACTGCACCAAAGGGGGAAAGTGCCCCAAAAAAAACTGTCCCCGGGTTCCTGGTTCTGTTTGGTGTTGTTTGTTTGCTTTATTATACAATTGGTAAAAAAATATTATTCTTATTCTCATATTTTTTTTTTTTGCCTGAGAGCGCCTGGATTTCAAAATTGTAATAATAATAATAATAATAATAATAATAATAATAATAATAATAATAATAATAATAATAATAATAATAATAATAACTTTCCTCGCCACACACCCGTCTCTCAAACCAAGACAAAGTGGATTTCGCCATTGTCCCATCCCCGTTAGAATTTAATTTTTCCCCATTATCCCATTCCCAGAACTCCCCGACATCCGTGTGTACAGAAAAGTGGGACCCTCGTGCTGTCCGGCCACCAGGAGCGTCGGGATGAGGAGGATGAAGGGAGAGGAAAATCCAGGATCAGGTGGATGAAGGGGGAGGAAAATCCAGGATCAGGTGGATGAAGGGAGAGGAAAATCCAGGATCAGGTGGATAAAAGGAGAGGAAAATCCAGGATCAGGTGGGATGGATGGAGCAGGATTGGGGGGATACCAGAGCAGGATTGGGGGGGATTCCAGAGCAGGATTGAGGGGGATTCCAGAGCAGGATTGGGGGGGATTCCAGAGTAGGACTGGGGGGATTCCAGAGCAGGATTGGGGGGATTCCAGACCAGGATTGGGGGGATTCCAGAGCAGGATTGGGGGGGATTCCAGAGCAGGACTGGGGGGATTCCAGAGCAGGATTGGGGGGATTCCAGAGCAGGATTGGGGGGGATTCCAGAGCAGGATTGGGGGGATTCCAGAGCAGGATTGGGGGGATTCCAGACCAGGATTGGAGTGGGATTCCAGAACAGGACTGGGGGGATTCCAGATCAGGACTGGGGGGATTCCAGAGCAGGATTGGGGGGATTCCAGACCAGGATTGTGGGGGATTCCAGAGCAGGACTGGGGGGATTCCAGAGCAGGATTGGAGGGGGATTCCAGAGCAGGATTGGGGGATTCCAGAGCAGGATTGGGGGATTCCAGAGCAGGATTGGGGGGATTCCAGAGCAGGATTGGGGGGGATTCCAGAGCAGGATTGGGGGGATTCCAGAGCAGGATTTGGGGGGGATTCCAGAGCAGGACTGGGGGGATTCCAGAGCAGGATTGGGGGATTCCAGAGCAGGATTGGAGTGGGATTCCAGAGCAGGATTGGGGGGATTCCAGAGCAGGATTGGGGGGATTCCAGAACAGGATTGGGGGGATTCCAGAGCAGGATTGGAGTGGGATTCCAGAGCAGGATTGGGGGGATTCCAGAGCAGGACTGGGGGGGATTCCAGAGCAGGATTGGGGGGATTCCAGAGCAGGATTGGGGGATTCCAGAGCAGGATTGGGGGGATTCCAGAGCAGGACTGGGGGGATTCCAGAGCAGTATTGGGGGGATTCCAGAGCAGGACTGGGGGGGATTGCAGAGCAGGACGGGGGGGATTCCAGAGCAGGATTGGGGGGATTCCAGACCAGGATTGGAGTGGGATTCCAGAGCAGGATTGGGGGGATTCCAGAGCAGGATTGGGAGGAATCCAGAGCAGGACTGGGGGGGATTCCAGAGCAGGATTGGAGGGATTCCAGAGCAGGATTGGGGGATTCCAGAGCAGGATTGGGGGGGATTCCAGAGCAGGATTGGAGGGATTCCAGAGCAGGATTGGGGGGGATTCCAGAGCAGGATTGGGGGGATTCCAGAGCAGGATTGGGGGGGATTCCAGAGCAGGACTGGGGGGATTCCAGAGCAGGATTCGGGGGATTCCAGAACAGGATTGGGAGGAATCCAGAGCAGGACTGGGGGGGATTCCAGAGCAGGATTGGGGGGATTCCAGAGCAGGATTGGGGGGATTCCAGAGCAGGATTGGGGGATTCCAGAGCAGGACTGGGGGGATTCCAGAGCAGGATTGGGGGGATTCCAGAGCAGGATTGGGGGGATTCCAGAGCAGGATTGGGGGGATTCCAGAGCAGGATTGGGGGGATTCCAGAGCAGGATTGGGGGATTCCAGAGCAGGATTGGGGGGATTCCAGAGCAGGATTGGGGGGATTCCAGAGCAGGATTGGGGGGATTCCAGAGCAGGACTGGGGGGATTCCAGAGCAGGATTGGGGGGATTCCAGAGCAGGATTGGGGGATTCCAGAGCAGGATTGGGGGGATTCCAGAGCAGGATTGGGGGGGATTCCAGAGCAGGATTGGGGGGGATTCCAGAGCAGGACTGGGGGGATTCCAGAGCAGGATTGGGGGGGATTCCAGAGCAGGATTGGGGGGGATTCCAGAGCAGGATTGGGGGATTCCAGAGCAGGATTGGGGGGATTCCAGAGCAGGATTGAGGGGGATTCCAGAGCAGGATTGGGGGGGATACCAGAGCAGGATTTTGGGGATTCCAGAGCAGGATTGGGGGGGATTCCAGAGCACGATTGGGGGATTCCAGAGCAGGATTGTGGGGATTCCAGAGCAGGATTGGAGGGGGATTCCAGAGCAGGATTGGGGGGATTCCAGAGCAGGATTGGGGGGATTCTAGAGCAGGACTGGGGGGGATTCCAGAGCAGGACTGGGGGGGATTCCAGAGCAGGATTGGGGGGATTCCAGAGCAGGATTTGGGGGGATTCCAGAGCAGATCAGGTGGGATGGATGGAGCAAGACTGGGCCACAATGGATACAGTAGGACCTGGTGGCATTCCAGAGTAATTCTTGCTCTCTCTAGAGCCAGATCCAGCCCGTGGGATGCAGACAGGGTGACACCAAGTCTCACCCCAGCAGGAATCAGCACCTGAATGATCCATGGTCCAACCCCTTCCCTGTCCCTGCAGGAAATCACAAATTGATGGCAGATTGCAGGAAATTGCTGCTCCCACCCAACACAAAACAGCCCTTCCCCACTGCCTGACCCCCTGTTTCCCCGAGTTTTAAACACAAGAATTACCAATATTCCGAATGATTAAATACAAATTTAATAATTTTAATTCTGCTGTGAAAAGACCAATACATCCCTCTTCCCTCCTCCACTGCCCAGCAGTGAGAACTCTGGGAACCAGTAATAGAAAAGGGGACGTAGGGAACTGGGATGGGGACACTGGGGACAGGGATGGGGACACTGGGGAAGGACTGGGGACACTGGGGACAGGGATGGGGACACTGGGGACAGGGATGGGGACACTGGGGATAGGGGTGGGGACACTGGGGACAGGGATGGGGACACTGGGGAAGGACTGGGGACACTGGGGACAGGGATGGGGACACTGGGGAAGGACTGGGGACACTGGGGAAGGACTGGGGACACTGGGGACAGGGATGGGGACACTGGGGAAGGACTGGGGACACTGAGGATAGGGATGGGGACACTGGGGACAGGGATGGGGACACTGGGGATACGGATGGGGACACTGGGGAAGGACTGGGGACACTGGGGACAGGGATGGGGACACTGGGGAAGGACTGGGGACACTGGGGACAGGGATGGGGACACTGGGGACAGGGATGGGGACATTGGGGATAGGGGTGGGGACACTGGGGACAGGGATGGGGACACTGGGGAAGGACTGGGGACACTGGGGAAGGACTGGGGACACTGGGGATAGGGATGGGGACACTGGGGACAGGGATGGGGACACTGGGGACAGGGATGGGGACACTGGGGATAGGGATGGGGACACTGGGGAAGGACTGGGGACACTGGGGAAGGACTGGGGACACTGGGGACAGGGATGGGGACACTGGGGATAGGGATGGGGACACTGGGGAAGGACTGGGGACACTGGGGATAGGGATGGGGACACTGGGGACAGGGATGGGGACACTGGGGAAGGACTGGGGACACTGGGAAAGGACTGGGGACACTGGGGACAGGGATGGGGACACTGGGAATAGGGATGGGGACACTGGGGAAGGACTGGGGACACTGGGGACAGGGATGGGGACACTGGGGAAGGACTGGGGACACTGGGGATAGGGGTGGGGACACTGGGGACAGGGATGGGGACACTGGGGAAGGACTGGGGACACTGGGGACAGGGATGGGGACACTGGGGACAGGGATGGGGACACTGGGGAAGGACTGGGGACACTGGGAAAGGACTGGGGACACTGGGGAAGGACTGGGGACACTGGGGACAGGGATGGGGACACTGGGGAAGGACTGGGGACACTGGGGACAGGGATGGGGACACTGGGGACAGGGATGGGGACACTGGGGATAGGGGTGGGGACACTGGGGACAGGGATGGGGACACTGGGGAAGGACTGGGGACACTGGGGATAGGGATGGGGACACTGAGGACAGGGATGGGGACACTGGGGAAGGACTGGGGACACTGGGGATAGGGATGGGGACACTGGGGACAGGGATGGGGACACTGGGGATAGGGGTGGGGACACTGGGGACAGGGATGGGGACACCGGGAGTGCGGTGAGGATATGACACCCACACCCACATCCATCCCTTGGGATTTATTTCCCACCCTGACATGGGGACCCAGGGATCACAGGGACACGCTGGGGCTTGGATACAGGTGGGGTCTGTGCACGGGGGGGCACAGAGATCCAGGGAACGGGCAGACCTGGGGGGGACACGGGGACGTGGGGATAAGGGATTCACAGGACGCTGGCTGGGGACACGGGGGTTAATTCCCCTTCATTCCCTGCCAGATGCAGCCTCCCCCCCGCTGCCCACGCCGGGGGTGTCAGCGCTGCCTGCACCCAGCAGCAGGCGGCTGTAAGCCCCGCAGCGTTGCCGTAGCTGGGCTGGAGTTCCAGCCTCCACCACGGCTCCGTGCTCCAGCACCACGAGGCGATCGGCGGCGTCCAGCACCCTCGGCCGGTGCGACACGACCAGCACGGTCTGGGCCAGCCCGGTGCGCACCCAGCGCTGTGCCTGGGGCCAGAGGAACCTCATCCCATCCCATCCCACTCGGTCCCGCCTGATCCCACCCAATCCCAACCGAGCAATCCCACCCCAACCCCATCATCCTATTCTTACCGTCCCCCACCTCCCCATTCTCCATCCCATCCCATTATCCCATCCCCATCCCATCCCCATCCCATCCCATCCCATTATCCCATCCCATCCCCATCCCCTTCCCAATCCCCATCCCATCCCCATCCCATCCCATCCCATCCCATCCCCATCCCCATCCCCATCCCCTTCCCAATCCCCATCCCATCCCCATCCCCATCCCCATCCCATCCCATTATCCCATCCCATCCCATCCCCATCCCCATCCCCATCCCAATCCCCATCCCATCCCATCCCCATCCCAATCCCCATCCCCCATCCCATCCCATCCCCATCCCATCCCATCCCATCCCATCCCATCCCCATCCCATCCCATCCCATCCCCATCCCAATCCCCATCCCCATCCCCATCCCATCCCCATCCCAATCCCCATCCCCATCCCCATCCCATCCCCATCCCAATCCCCATCCCCATCCCCATCCCCATCCCCATCCCCATCCCCATCCCCATCCCCATCCCATCCCCATCCCATCCCATTCCATCCCCATCCCCATCCCCATCCCATCCCCATCCCATCCCATTCCATCCCCATCCCCATCCCCATCCCCATCCCCATCCCATCCCATCCCCATCCCCATCCCAATCCCCATCCCCATCCCCATCCCCATCCCCATCCCCATCCCCATCCCATCCCCATCCCATCCCCATCCCATCCCATTATTGT
>JAQOXP010000057.1:22754-57803 GCA_037013685.1 Acridotheres tristis
CCATGAGATGACCATGACCCGGCCATGGTCTGGATCTCCTCAGATCCTGTCACTCACCTCCTGTTTGTTATGAATGAGAAACAACAGTCTCAATATTCAGCAAAATTTAGATTGCTTTATTTGATATAGACGGAGTAAGCAGCAATGGGGAACATGAGGGGTCACTGCCCACTCCACGCTCCACCGAACCCTGGTTTGCAGCCTCTTCTTATACTATGGTTTCTCGTTGTAATCAATAATTTTTGGTTTTTTGCTGTCATAATTTGGAAGGTAAGCAGTGGTGGTCGAATAAACATCTGCATCCAAACTCACAAAGCCTCCGGGCAATAGTCAGTCTCACAGATAAGCATCTGGTCTTTGTAGACAACCACCAGGGAAATCTGGAAGTCTGGTCCTTGAGAGAGGCAGCAGTGATCAAACAAAGGCAGGAAGGACTATCCAAAAGTGTGATTTTGCAAGCTGGCAGTAGATATAACTTATTTGGAAAACATAACATACATAACATAACATAACATAACATAACATAACATAACATAACATAACATGGTGATTTAAAACAGAATGATTTAATCATATATTTTCCTTTATCTAGTGTCCATGCTTCAATTCAGACCTTAGTATTCTGATTTATACACACCCCAATACTTTTGTGAGAAACATGAATCTTTTCTCAATTATCACAATTTCCCCACTTCTTTTCTTTAATCCCATTGATTCGTGTTTTGGCTACAAATTTTGACGGTACTTCTTGTACTAGATTTAATTCATTCACTGCCATTAGTTTTGTTGTCGACTCAGGGTCTATTGGTATTGTAGCAACTTGCATTCCTTGAACCACCGACTGGATTAGTCGAATGAAGCATGGAACAAGACAAGGGATGAACAGTACTCCTAATAATGCACATGTTAACATAAATCCTAATTTCTTCCACCAATCTCCCCTCAACAGATTATTCCACCAATTATTATTAAACATAGAATTCCAGGTTTATACAGGTACATGGGCTATTTGTTTTATTTCTTCTGCAATTTTAGTAATTACTTCACCATTATCATCAATTTCTGTGCAACATTCAGAATTATTGAACTTCCCACACACTCTCCCATCTCCAGCTCATAGATAGTCCAGAGGTTGTCGATTTTGATATACTGCTGCTCTAGTTTGGGTAAGTTGTTTAGCTATCAATTCCATTGCTTGGGCTGTTTGGTTGGAAGTAATTTCTACTAGGCCTTGTAGCCTGATAATTCTATTTCTCATATAAATTGGAGTGAGATAGCCCCAGCTTCCATCTTGAGCCCCATAGTACTCAATAATTTGTTCTGGGGGCCATTCATCATCCTTCCAGATTTGTGTTCCCCCTATGGATGGGCTCTTTTTCTTTCGAGGCAAAGTTTTATACAAGGGAACTCCTAACACTTGATTGTCTTTCTCTTTTGGTAATGTAAAAACTGCAGGCTGGATAATCCCTCAGGTACATGTCCCTCTCCATCTGTTTGGTAGGGTATTATAAGCTCTTTTCCTGCAGATCCAAAATATTCCGTCTGGGACTTTCCAGCTTAGCTGAACTGATTCAGGTCGTTGCCAATAGATTCTTACACTATTCTTATTATACCAGCAGAGTCCTGTAAAATTGTTCTTTATACAATTACCCTTACTTAGCTTTCCTCAATATTTTTTTAGAGTTTTGGGCCACCAAGACTGATTGCTTGCATTTGTAATCAGGATAGTCTTACAGGGGGTGTGCCCCACATCTTGGGTAAAGTTAGTTCCCTGACGTGTTATAGATGCTTCTCCTGTTACCTCATGACTTAGAACCCACCCTTCAGGTCTATTGATTCCCCACAATATTTCTGTTTGATTCCACTGTAATAACTGCTCTGGGCCCAATCCCTCCCCCTCCATGGCCATTGCTCAGCCATCTGCATTCCTCCACAGTGATCCAACAGTGACTTCAGTTCAGTTGTAATTTCTCGCATTAATTCCACAAATAAATTCTTTCCCAAGGGGGGTAAGTTCCATTCACTGAGTTGCTGATTTATTTTCTCATACAAGTTAAAACTTCCCCACGGTTTGTCTGACGTTTCTTCCACCCACTGCCCCCCTCACCTGGGCTAACAGCTAGCTCTGGGAAGCTGCGTCAGTGAGTGGCCCCTCCCCGGCACCACTCCGGGAGCCGCAGAAGGGGTGTAGCAACAGCTACGCCTGGGCGAGTCGTCTGGGAGGGATAAAGAGGTGCAGGAGAGACCTTTTACGGTTCTGGGGGAAGGGATTTATTGAAGGAAAAGGTAACAGGTCCGGAGGTTGGGGGGGGAACCGCAAAAGGCAGTTTGAGGGGGTTCTACACAGGCTTAAGTACGGGGAGGAGCAAGGGGAAGGCACAGAACTCTGGCCAATAACGGTTAATGGGGGGAGGTACAGAAGGTGGGGAAAGGGGTACATTGAGCCAATAAGGTAAACCGAGGGTGGGGATACATACAATATAACCAATCATGGATACAAAAGGGAATGCTTGACACAGAAACTTCTAGAACAAAGGGAGGGGCTACAAAGGATTGACTTCCAGTGGGGCAGGGTTTAGGGTGAGGGACAGGGAAGGTTCCAGATAAAGGGGAGGGGTTTAGGATGACTGACTAGGGCAAAGGCGGGAAAGGGAAAAACCATAATGTACTTAACTTAGGGGAAAGAAACTGGGATGAACCATCAACACAGAAGGAAAATTAACATTAAACAACACAAGACAACATTTGTCCTTGTTCCTTTCAACACTTTAGTTGTATTTTTTATCAATTCCTCCTTGTAGTGATCTCGCACTCCTCCCTGATCTGAATATCCCCACATACCTTCTTTTGGGAAGCAGAGGTGTGTCTCTCCTACTGGACAACTTTGGTATGCTGATGGAGCCCACCCTCCTTTTCCCAAATTGGTGGCTACCCAGTAACTTCTTTCCATAGTAGTACACGTTTCCAACTTGTGCTGATTCTAGCAGGAATTGATGTGTGTATGGAAGGCAAGGGTGGATACCGTGCATGCCCGTACCCAATTGTCTGGTGACACTTGGAACAAGCATCAGCATTATTTCCTTTTATCATCATTAGCAATAGGATGACTCCCATGACCATTTTCATCCCTCTGCCTCCCTCAAGGCCTACGGGGTTGCTGCCAGTAGCCGAGGTTTGTTTCATCTTCTCGGCAGCAGGGAATATGTCCTGGGCTCTCCCACTTTGTCTTTCTCTTTTGGTAGTGTTTCTTAATTTTGTCCCAAATTTAGCTTTAACATTCCAGTACGAGGTACAGCAGTAACAGCTCGGTATACACAACCCTTCTGACACTCTTTTGCCAAAACCTCTGCTCTGGCTTTCTTTTTTCCTCTTGTTCCATTCTCAAATAACTCCCACCAGTTATGATCATCAATTTCGATTTTTCCTCGTGCTGATAGGGTATTTAGCACCTTAACAGTTTCCTTCTGTTCCTTTCTTCTACATTGGACACATAATGTGAATGGGAGATACCCACCATAGGGATGAGACCACCACAGCTCAGTACAATATGGACAACTCTTTTTGATGAACAGGTTACAATCACACCTGGCTTCAGGACAGGTGACTTTCAGTCCTGATTGGGAGACCTTCGAGACAAATTGATCCGGTGCCGACATCGAGAGCTCTGGATTCGCCCTTTGAGGTCTCCAGGCTCGGATGTCACTGCCCAACCTGCAGTAGGAGGGGTTACAGGACCCTGGACTCTACTCACATGTGTCCATCCCTTTTCAGCTGTCCTCACAGCTGTTTCAGTTGTTAACAGAACCAAATACGGTCATTCCCATTTTGGATCTAGATTTTCTTTTTTCCATACTTTAGTTAACACATGTTGTCCTGGCCTAATCTTATCTATGGCAAATCTTAGAGGGATGGTTTGAGCCAAAATTCCCTTCTCCCTTAATACTTGCAAATTTTTCTTGACTATTATTATGTAATTCTGGAGGGAAGGGTCCTGAACTAAGGTTGGATCAAGGTGTTCTCCTTTAGGGTCAGGCATACCACACAGCATTTCATAGGGTGAAATCCCTGTTTTCCAATTTGGCATTGTTCCTATATTAGACAGGGCTAGTGGGAGGCACTTTGTCCATGGCATTTTAGTCTCAATCATTAATTTTGACAGCTGTTGTTTCAATGTTTGATTCATCCTTTCAACCCTCCCAGAACTCTGAGGGTGCCAAGGTGTGTGATACTCCCAGCTGATGCCCAGTGCCGGGGTCAGTGACTGAAGCACCTTTGATGTAAAGTGCGTCCCCTGCTCTGAGTCTATGGCTCGAACCAGGCCATACCTTGGGATTATGTGTTCCAACAATATTTTGGCTACCACTTGTGATGTGGCTCTGGCTGCAGGGTATGCCTCTACCCAGTGGGTTAATTGGTTACTATTACTAGTAAATATTTCCATCTTCCTATTTTTGGGAATTCGGTAAAATCTATTTGTATTCTTTCAAAGGGTCTGTAAGCAAATTTCCATTCTCCTGATGGACCTTGTGGCATAACTTTTTATTAATTTTCTGAACAAATTAAACAATCCTGAATGCTACGCTTTACAATATCAAAATTGGCAATGCATCCAAAAAATTTAAATATTGGTCTGCTAGCACTCTGGTTCGACAATGAGTTCGTTGATGTAATTGTTCAATAATTTGTCTGGCCTGGGTTTTGAGTAAAATTTCCCTGCCATCTGGTAAAACCTATTAATTCTCATGCTGTTCTGCCTTTAATTTCTTTATCGCTTGTTTTTCCTGAAGACTAATTGTCCACACAATCACATTCTAAATTTTCTCCTGGTTCCCCATACAGGAATTGTCCAGGACCTTGAGCAGTTGCTGCTTTTAGCTCTAAGTCTGGGGAAGTGATTAGAATAGCTTCATATTTTAATATTCGGGCATCAGTTAACCATTTCTCGGCTTTTTGATTCAGAATTCCCCTCACATTATGGGGGTGTGGACCACTAGGGGTGCCCCAAAGGTGACTTTTCAGGCTTCTTCAATTAAAAGTGCTGTGGCCACTGGGGCCTGCAGACATGTGGGCCAACCCCGACTGACAGGGTCGAGCAGTTTAGAATAAAATCCCACTGGCTTTCGACTGCCTGCCCATTCCTGGCTGAGCACTCCAGATGCTGTTTGATCAGAGGTGTTTACAAATAACTGAAATGGTCTCTCCAAATCTGTGAGACTGAGTACAGGGGCTTGAATTCAAGCATGTCTGACCTTTTCAAAACTTTTATCATCCTCCTCTGCCCATTTCAGGCGATTACTGGTAAGTTTTATATATAGAAATTTCACTTTCTCACTAAATCCCTCTATTCATTGATGACAGTATCCCAGCAGTCCCAACATTTTCCTCACTTCTTTTTTAGGCTTTGGAGTCCTAGGCTTAGTATTCCAGAGACTCTGTTAGGATCCAATTTCTTTTTCCCTTTACTTAATCAATGTCCTAAATATTCTACTTCTGGTTCTGTGAATTGCAATTTAGCTTTGCATGCCTTCAAACCCTGTTGTCCTAAAAAGTTTAAAAGTCATATAGTCCCATTTCTAGTAGATTTCTGGTCTTTTTCTGCTATTAATAGATCATCTACATATTGTAACCATTTCACCCCTTCTGGTAGCTCAAAAGACTGCATTAATTCTTCTAGGGCTGCCCAAAGACATTGGGGGATTCTGTAAAGCCCTGAGGCAATACTGTCCAACGCAGTTGTTGTTTCCTGCCCTTATCAGGATATTCCCATTCAAAGGCAAAATAATCTCTGCTACTTTCCTCTAACGGGCATGCCCAGAAGGCATCTTTTAGATCTATTACACTATACCAAGTGTAGTCAGGGGACAGCTGGCTTAAGAGAGTGTAAGGGTTTGCTACTACAGGAAATTTGGTAACAGTTCGCTGATTTATAGCTCTCAAATCCTGTACCAATCTGTAATTCCCGTCTGTCTTTTTGACAGGCAGAATAGGAGTATTATGTGGGGACATACATGGTTCTGAAATCTCTTGTTGCAAAAGGTTTTCTGTGACAGGCTGAAGGCCCGGGCTCCCTTCTAATGATATTGGATATTGACAAACTCGGATTGGCAAATCAGGATCAGTGATTTTCACTTTGATGGGTTTCATTTTTAACTTCCCTATTTCCCCAGGGGTGTTCCACACCTCAGCACATATTTGTTCCTCATCCTTTTGGTTAGGGCATAAATTTTAAGTTGCCCTCGGGATACTTCAATTTTCAAATCCAATGCTATTATTAAATCCTTCCCCAATAAATTATTTTTTGTCTCTGACAGTAACAGCAGATCATTTAATCTATTTTTGAATTGGGTTTGTATTTATATATTTTTAATAACAAGGATCCGAAACGGCTTACCCGGCATTTTCTTAAGGGGGTCCCAGGTGGTTCTCAGAGGGCTCCGGGGAATCGCAGCGGGGATCCAGAGGGATCCAGAGGAATTCTGTGGAATTCCTCCGTCCCCTCCCCCCGCGCGCGCTCCCTCGGTCTCTTTCGCTTCCGCGTCCCAACCTGAGAGACCGGGATCTACCCGGCGACGGGTGACGTCACTGAGATATCGGGCTGCCATTGGCGGACAGGAAATATCGGCGCCAATGGCGGGGCCGGAGGCGGATCTGGGGGCGGAGCCGCAGCGGAGCAGCGCGATGGCTCCAGCGCGGGGTCTGGGGCTGCTCTTGGGGCTCCTGGGGCTCCTCTGGGATCCGGGGGGCGCGACGAAAGGTGAGCGGGACCCCTGAAATCGCGACCACTCTGTGCACCCCCCGCACCGGTATCCCCATTTTGGGTCCTGTGACCCCCCATCCCATTCCCCAGCACCAGGATCCCCCCTGTACCCCCTCATCTGGGACCGGGACCCGGCTGAAACCCCATTCCTGAGGATCAGGATCCCTTTGAACCCCGAATCGCGGACCGGGAACCCCCCTGAACTTCCCATATCGGGCACCGTGACCCCCCAAACCTTCATTCCCGGGTACGGGAAACCCCTCCATAGCCCATTTTGGGTCCTGTGACCCCCCCCCCAAGCCCTTCCCCGGCGCTAGGATCCCCTGTACCCCCATTTCTGGGCACGGGGACTCCGTTGAGCACCAATTTCCGGCCACCGGGACCCCCCTGTAGTCCCTTATCTGGCACCGGGACCACCCTGAACCCCCAATCCTGGGCACAGAGACACCCCTGAATCTACATTTCCGGCCTTGGGACCCCCCTGATCCTCCTTTTCCGGCATCCCGCTTTTCCCAGACCCCATTCCCACCCTTTTCCTTGACCTTTGGACCCCCCGGATCTCCCAGCTTTCCGTGTCCCCCCCGTTTTCCACTCCCGCCGCTTCCCGAAACGGAGTCCAAGAGGTCCCCGGCGTCCCAGGGCTCTCAGGAGGGTCGCAGCGGGGATCCAATGGGATCCAGATGAACTCCCTGGAATTCCCCCTTTCCCCCATCCCCTCCCCCACCGCTCTCCCTCGGTCTCTTTCCCGTCTCCCAGGCTGAGCCTTCAGGATCCGCTCGCCTCTCCCATCCCCAGACCCCCTTTCCCGTGACCCAGGGACCCCCTGGACCCCCATTCCTGCCTTTCCCAGCTCCCAGGGCCTCCTTTCCCTCAACACCGGGGACCTCTGGACCACTTTCCTGGGCACAGGGACCCCCTGGATCCCCCATCCCGCCTCTCCCAGACCTGTCCTTGAACCTTGGACCCTTCCCGGCTCTCCCTGTTATCCTTCCTGCCCCCCCAATCTCTGCATCCCCCCCGTTCTTCACCTCCTTCTCCTCCTGCAGGGGGTCCCAGGGCTCTAGGAAGGTCCCTGGGGGGTCGTGGAGGGTCCCAGGGGCGATTCTGGACTCTGGGACGCCCCTGAATTTCCAGTCCTGGGCACTGGTGCACCCTGCACTCCCTTATCCAGTACCAATCCCCACTACACTCCCTTTCCCATCTATCCCACCCTCTCCAGCACCAGACTCCCCTTTTCCTTGACCCTGAGACCTCCTGGACCCCCATTCCTGCTTCTCTCAGTCCCAGCCCTGATTTCTGTCTGCATTAAGGACCTCTGAGCCCCCCATTCCAGCCATGCCAGGTGTCCCCACCTTGTGACCCCCTTTCCTTATCACTGGAGCCTCCTGGACCCCCTTTCCTGGGCACAGGGATCCCCTGGAACCCCCATCCCACCTCTCCCAGTCCTTGTATCCCCCTTTTTTCGACACTGGGAGTCCCCTGAGCCCCAGTTCCTGGACACTGGGTCCCCATGCACCCCATTCCCACCTCTCCCAGTTCCTCTTTCATTGATCCATGACTCACTCAACCCCCCTAAATCTCTGTGTCCCCCCAGTTCTCCACTCCCTGCGTTACCTGTCTGTGGCGGTGTCAGAGCCCAGCCCGGGGGTCCCTGAGTTCATGATCATTGGGTACCTGGATGGGATCCCCTTCACACGCTGTGACAGCGAGCGGGGCCGGATGGAGCCGCTGACACAGTGGATAAAGGATGGAGCCGAGCCGGGATATTGGGATAGAGAGACCCAGATCTGTGTGCAGAACCAGCACGTGGCTGCCGCGAACCTGGAGACAGCGCGGGACCGGTACAACCAGAGCAGGGGTGAGTGGGGGCATCTGTGGGGCTGGGATGGGATCTGTGGGGCTGGGATAGATCTGTGGGTTGGGTTGTGGATCCGTGGGGCTGGGGTGTGGATCCATAGGGCCTGAATGTGGATTCACAGGGCACCAAGGGGCTAAGATGGGGATCCATCAGGCTGGTATGGGCTATCTTGTGATCCGTGGGTGTGAGTGGGGATCCATGGGGTTGGGATGGGATCTGTGGGGTTGGGTTGGGATCCATGGGTTGGGATGTGGATCCATGGGGCTGGGATGAGGCTCTGTGAGTCTCCATGAGACCCTGGGGCCCCATAGGGTTGGAATGGTGCTCTGTGGGGCTGGGACACAATTCCATGGGTCCCTGTGGGTACAATCCCCCAGGTCTCCACACCATACAGTGGCTTTCCAGCTGTGACCTCCTGTCCGACGGGAGCGTCCGTGGGTCCTACCGGGATGGCTACAATGGGCGGGATTTCATCTCCTTTGACCTGGGATCCGGGAGATTCGTGGCGGCCGACAGCGCTGCTGAGATCACCAGGAGGCGCTGGGAAGGTGAAGGGACAGTGGCTGAGAGCTGGACGAAATACCTGGGGCACGACTGCCCGGAATGGCTCCAGAAATACGTCAGATATGGGCAGAAGGAGCTGGACCACAAAGGTGGGAGCAGAATTCCTGTGGGAATGTGGGATTTGGGAATGGAGGATTTGGGAACATGGGAATTCCAGGGGCAGATCTCACCCCCATCGCATTCCAGTGGGAATTCCATGGACAGGTCTCACCCCCATCGCATTCCAGTGGGAATTCCATGGACAGGTCTCACCCCCATCCTATTCCAGTAGGAATTCCATGGGCAGATCTCTCCTCCATCCCATTCAAGTGGGAATTCCATGGGTAAATCTCACCCCTGTCCCATTCCCATGGAATTCCATGGGCAGGTCTCACCCCCATCCCATTCCAGTGGGAATTCCACAGCCAGATCTCACCCATGGACTCAATCGAATTCCATGGATGTCTCTCACCGTTATCCCATTCCAGAGCCCCCTGATGTCCATGTGTCTGGAAAAGAGGAACACGGGACGCTGATCTTGTCCTGCCACGCGTACGGATTCTACCCCAGCTCCATCGCAGTCAACTGGATGAAGGGGGATGAAATCTGGGATCAGGAGACGGAGTGGGGCGGGATCGTTCCCAACAGCGACGGCACCTTCCACACCTGGGCCAGGATCGAGGCGCGGCCGGAGGAGCGGGAGCAGTACCGGTGCCGGGTGGAGCATCCTGGAATGTCGGGGCCCGGGATCTACGCTTGGGGTGAGGCTGGGAATGTGGAATGTGGGAATTGGGAATTTGGAATTCCCAAATGGGGATTCCCCTCCCTCTCCTCACCATCCTGCATTTCCCAGACCCGACTTCTGGCGGGAATCTCGTCGTGGTGGTCGCTGTGTCCATCATCGCTGCCATCATCATCCTCATTGTCCTCATTGGATTCTTTGTCTGGAAGCGCCAATCCGGTAACACACGGGATGGGGGTCAGGAATGGGCACAGATCCACCCGGCACTGTTCTGGGAATCCTGTGCCACCAACGCTGATCCCACTGTTTTTCCACAGGGAGGAGGGACAGGAATGGATACAACATAGCAGCCGGTGAGTACCAGTGGTGGATCCAGCTCTGGATCCCCTCTCTGTGGATCCTAGGATGGATCCTGGGGTTAATCCCAGCTGTGTGATCCGTGCTGGAATCTCATGGATCTTCTCTTTCTGCAGGAAATGATGTGGGAACCAACGGCTTGAGTGCAGGTACAGAGCGGGATCAGGGTGGGATTCCAGAGGAGGACTGGGGCAGGATGGACAGATTGGGATCATGGAGGAATTCTGGATCAGAGCAGGACCAGATGGAATTGTGGAGTGGGATTGGGGCTGGATTCTGAAACGGGATCACGTGGGATGGATGGATGGATGGATGGATGGATGGATGGATGGATGGATGGATGGGGCAGGATCAGGGAGGGATTCCGGAGGGCTACTGGGGCAGGATTGGAGGGGGATCAGGTAGAATTCTGGAGGAGCTCCTGCTCTCCATGGGCTCCAGCCAGGTCCATCCTGTGGGATGGGGACAGGGACAGGGTGATACCGTGACCTTTTCTCATCCCAGCAGGAATCACCGCCTGAGCGATCCATGGAGCTGGATCCGGCCCCTTCCCTCTTCCCAGGAAACCAAGAGCTGCCAGCAGAGCTCATCCTGCTGCTCCCACACACCCACAGCTTTTGCTAATGGATCCATTTCTGATTTTCCAGTGTTTTGAAGCCAGGAACCACAAATATTCCCAATGCTTTAGTTCTGCTGTGAAATTATCCTGCTTTGGGGCAATAAATCCTGCTTGGGGCAATAAATCCTGCTTTGAGCAATAAATCCGAGTTCCCCCCTCCAGTGTCCAGCAGTTCCTCTCTGGGAGCCAGGAATGGGGATGGGGACACTGGGGACAAGGATGGGGACACTAGGGGCAGGGTTGGGGATAAGGACAGGAGGGGCAGAGATGGGAACAGCAGGAATGGGAAGGGGGACACCAGGAGCAGGTTGGAGACAGCAGGAGCAGGATGGGGACACCAAAATCAAGTTGAGGACACCAGGAGTGTAATGGGGACACCAGGAACAGTTTGGGCACACCAGGAGCAGAACAGGGACAGCAGGACTAGAACTGGAATGTGCCAGCAACATCCAGCTCCATCCCCCAGGATTCATTTCCTGCTCTGTGTAACATGTCCAAGGTGTCCCCAGGAGGGTTTGGACACGTTGGGCTCCTGGAGGGGCAGTGGGATGGGGGGAGGGGTCAGGCCAGGCCTCATTGTCCCCAAAGGTCCTTGAGTGTCCCAAAATCGGGGCTCGGGATCTTGGAGAAGTTCCCTGGCCATGACACGAGCACGAGATGGCCGTGAGATGAGAGTGACCATGACACAACCACAACCCTGACCATGAGATGATTTGGACCAAGAGATGACCATGGGTTGGCTGTGGCACAGCCATGGCCTTGAGGTGACCCTGATGTGATCGTGGCCATGAGATGACCATGAGGTGACCATGACATGATCAAGGTGACCATTACAGTGAGATGACCACAAGCATAAGATGACGGTGATGGCTTTACGGACCCTAAACTGGGGTTTTTCACCCTTCCTCCGGGCTAGCTCAGGTGTTAGGGTGAATTTTCCCGGGTCCAAGCCTCATGGACATAGATATCAAAAGAGGCCCTTTTTCCAGATAAGGTTACAGGATTTATTTCTTGTGGGTAGTAAGGGGATGGAAGGGAGAAGAGGGGCAAAGAGAGGGGGAAGAAGAGCGGGGAAAAAGCAGGGAAAAAGGGGAAAAAGGAGGGCAGGGAAAAAGAGCAGGAAAAAGGGGAAAAAGAGGAAAAAGAGCCCAGGAAAAAGAGAGCAGGGAAAAAGAGGGAAAAAGAGACAGAGGCCAGGGCGTACTGACCTTTTCTAGGGTCTGGAAAGGGGGGTGGGGAGAAATTGGATCCCAGCCAGCCCTGTATGGCCAGGAGGGTAGAGGGGACAAGATACAGGGCACAGCAGGGGTCACAGAATGTACCATTTACAATGTATCTAGGAAATGCAACATCTCCCCGTTTTTTGTTTAACAAAGTTGAAGAAGGATTATCATCAAAACTGTCCACCACTTGTAGTTGGTGGGAGGGTTAATGTTTTAGGTTTTCATTCTATGTATTACTATTAGGAGAGGGAATACCCTTAATGCTTTGAAAACTAAGACGCAATTCCGAACCCGTATACAAGAAAAAGAATAACAATAATTAAATAATTGTTTTACTATAGAGTCCACCACCCTGTATCCCCTCTTTGAACAGTCCACTGAACCATCTTCGACTGCTTCACTTGTCCGATAAGTTGTTCATTCTCGGAGGGCAGCATGGATGTTAGGAGCTTTCGAGGTCAGGTTCATACAGCAAAGTCCTTCAAATCCTGCACTCATTCCGTCGTAGCAAGAAAAATCTAAGCACACGATTGTAGTGTGGCCTGCCTGAATTCCTCGTCTTCCAGGAGGGACTGATGCGGTGATGTTAATTTCCTGTTTACTACCCACACTCTAGGTGACCCAATTCGCCTAGAGCTTTCTCCAACCCACGGAAGAAACAGGACACAATCTTTACTTGCCCGAATCAATAAGTTTGGGTCTAATGTCTCACTTCTTTTTTGGATTTATCCTGATTGTTTTTGTGAGTCCACCTAATTAATTTCGTTGGGTGCCGACAGGACCCACCAAGGTGCATGCCCTCCTAAGAGTCAGAAGGAATTCCTCCCACCCCGGTCTCCACAAATTAAGAACATCCTTTTGGGAGGCTTTTGGGGCCTAAGTTGGGATCACTGCAAATGGCTATTTGGCACCACCTTTTGCATGTTCCCCACGGTGTTCATTAGTTGTGGAATCATTGTTTAGGTTTTGGGAAGACTAGTGACAAGTGCTGGGGACCTACATCTCTTGGGGTTCTTGACTGCTTTGGCAACTTGCAGCACTTTTCTATGGGGTTCTTACTTACTTCACTTCTGCCTATATTTTTGTCTGGTGAAATGGTGTGTGACTCAGGAATTTCATTGGACAAGTGTGTTTCAAAATTGCTGAATATTCTTTAGCCTTCAATGGATTCCTACCAGCAGGTGGACAGGGTTGCTGTTCTCTGTGGACGACATGTTTTTTTGTTGAAGCGTTTGTGCCAGGGTTACCCAGATGTTCTGACGTGGCTGAGGGACGATCCATGCAGCTGCCAGACTGTTCAGTGTTAACAGGAAGACAGCTTGGGTGGGGTTCATCACGGGACTGAGAGAAGGGAAGCTTTTCTCTAGAAGGAAAGACAAACATTATAAAACCTATTAAAAGTCTCCATCTGCCGGAATCCACCTCTATGAGGATTTATTTTCCTTTTTTCCGGCGGCGTCTTCTTTTTGAGGCCACAGCCACTTGTTCCTCGTTCCCTTCATTGGAGCAGGATGTTTGGGAACAACGGTTTCACCCACTTTTGGGGAATCCACCGAGGGCCTGAGGAGTATACACATCATACCACGTCCCCGGTGACAGCTCTAGGACCTTTATTCCCAGTTTCTGGGTCCCTAATCAAGACTGAGGATGTTGGGAAATTAACTGTTTACTACTGTTAAAGTATTACCACAGGTGACTCATTTTCAATAACAATTCAGGAAATTGATATAAAATGGCTTTGCAAGCTTCTGCTGTGGGGACTCCACCATTAACTGCTCTGTTTGGCCAAAACCTGCTTGAGCGTCTGATTACTCCTCAACTCGCCTTGCCTGTGGGGGAGTGAGAGTCCATTTTGTGTTCCACTCCCCACTGCTGGACGAATTCCAGGAACTCCTTGGATTTATACGCTGGGCCTTTATCAGTTTTGATTTCCCTAGGGACCCCTAATACTGAAAAGGCTTGCACTAGGTGTTGTTTGGCTCACTCCCTTTCTCCTGCATGGGCAAGGCATAGACTGCGCCTGAATACGTGTCAATGCTAACATGCACATATTGAGGCACCAAAACTAGGAATGTGTGTGATTCTGTTTGCCATACCTCACAACTGCCAATACCTCGGGGGTTAAACCCCACGCCCATTGACGGCATGGTGTCAGCTGACAGTTGGGACAGGTGCCACAATGGCCCCCTACCCTGTACGGAACGACGCATAACCTGGATTGGTATACTCTGGTCCACTTCCTGGAAATCAGGAAGGCCTTCTCTGTTCATCTTTACGTTTCCTTCTGCATTCCCTCAACTGTTCTCACTCATCACTAGAACATTCTCTTGAAAATCAAAATGTTTGGAGCCCTGAAAAGCTGTCATTTTCGATCTCTCACTGCCTCTTGCCCTACACACCCCCGCTACATAGCTGAGTCTTTACCAATGATTGGCTCTGAGAACTTCTCAAAGGCTCTCACGACTCTGCCAGTTCACTATCTGGGTTCCTTCCACAAACTCACATCAGCTTCCCAATCTGATCTATTTCTCCAAGTCATCACCGACTTATGGACCCCCAATCATCCGTGAACACTGTGGAGCTTTATGTCTCCACTCCTCTTCTCACGAGGAATAGGTGGAATTCCTCATTAAACAGCTGTGAGACGGGGCATGGACTGATATTTGTCCTCTGTACTGTCCAGGGCTAATTGAGACTGCATTGCTCTGGAGCAAATTTCAAACATCTCTTTATCAATTTTTCAGAGATTCTTTCCCTCCTCAGACAGTTTAACAGGGAGATGAATACATGTGAAGTCACAACCAGCTAGTTCATACAGGCTTATCCTTGCTTTTCGAATCAGCTGAGTATAACTCTTGTGGCTTAGTGATAGTTTTGGATCTTTGGTGGGAGAGGAAGACCCACTCTATGATTAAGAGTGATTCTCTCTGCTCCTTGATCCATTGGAAGATTAACCCGTGTAAGTGTGGCAGTTTCCCTAGGACAATGAATTTGAAGGGTAGCTCGGGCAGGTAACGGTGAGCTTGCCTCTCCCCTAAGGTCTTTTGTACCTTTTCGATTGCAGTCTTTGCCTCTGGGGTCAGTTCCCTGGGAGAAAGCAGCTCTCTCTCTCCCTTCAATAAATTGAAGAGAGGTTCTAGGTCCTCATTAGTGAGGCCTAGCCAGGGCCTAACCCAATTCAATGACCCACACAGGGAATGGAGATCTGCTAAGGTTTTTGGATTACAATTGATTTCCAATTTTTGCGGAACAATGGTCCGAGCAGTAATTTCCAGGCCCAGGTACTTCCAAGGTGGCATCCTTTGGACTTTGTCCTCCTGTAATTCAAATCCAGCAGAGGTTAAAACTTTAACCACTAGGTCAAGTGTGTCTTGCAGTAGAGCATTATCGGGTGCACACACTAGTACATCATCCATGTAATGAAGGATGATGGCCTCCCCTCTCTGGGCACGCACCTGGGACAGCAATGAAGCCACATACCACTGGCAGATTGAGGGGCTACATTTTAACCCCTGGGGCAGAACTTTCCAGTGGTAGCGCTTCATTGGAGCTTCTCGATTGATGGTGGGAACCGAGAAGGCAAACCGTGGGGCATCCTCTGGGTGTAGGGGAATGTGGAAGAAACAGTCTTTGATATCTAGAACAGCCAATTGCCAATCTCTGGGAAGCATTGTTGGAGAAGGCATTCCAGGTTGGAGAGACCCCATGTCCTCAATTACTTTGTTTATTTCCCGGAGGTCGTGGAGCAGCCTCCACTTGTCTTTTCCTGGTTTCTTTATCACAAAAACCGGGAAATTCCATGCACTTGTGGTTTCTTCTATGTGGCCTTTAGCCAATTGTTCCTCCACAAGCTCCTCAAGCGCCCTGAGCTTCTCCTTACTCATCGGCCACTGTGCTACCCACTTTGGGGTATCATCTAGCCATTTCAACTTCTGGGTAGGGCGCCCCACAGTGGCCGCTTCTAAAAATCCCGAGGAGTTTTAGGAATAATCAATTTCACCCCCCACTGGGACATGGTGTCTCTCCCCCATAGAGGGCATTTATAGTCTGTAACAAATGGACGGATACTAGCCAATTTTCCATCTGGCCCCTCAATTTGTACGATGCTTTTTGATATTTTTGCCAATTTGACTCCTCCTACACCCTGGATTCTGCCTGCTACAGGCTGAAGTTCCCAGTGTGACGGCCACATCCTTTCGGGTATGATAGTCACATCAGCACCCGTGTCCAGTACCCCCTCCACATGGAGGTGATCTGATCCACGGGTTAAATTGCATGCCAGAGATGGCTTGTTCTCCTCCACCACTTCTGCCCAGTAGACTTCAGGTGATTTTCCATCTACTGGGACCTCCTCTGGAACAGGAATGGCCTGGGCGAGGATTTGTCCCTCAACCAGGTAATATGGTGGTAGAGGACATCGTGCCAGGAGAATGAGGCCAGTTATGTTTCCCTTGATGGTCATGGGAACCACCTCAATCTCTAGGGGTGTGTGTGCTGTGTCCCCGACAACGAAGTACTCACTGTCCAGTTTCATGTGGTTTAACGTCACGTCCTGTGTACTGTAAGGTAAGTCCACTGTTATGACTGTCCAATCAGGTGACCTGAAATGAAAACCTTTGGTAGTCACAAGCCTAAAACGGCCTAGTGGCTTCCAAACCTTGTTAATTGAGCATTTAATATTTTTCTTGCCATGCATTCCCACACCCTCTATCCCATCCTCCCCCTTTTTGTTTATGAAGAGAGAGTCTTTTGCGAGTGTGGAGCCCGCAGTATTTATAGCCGAGCGCGCTATTGTGTTGATGGCGGGTACGCGCTGTAGAGTTAGTTTTTTTGTTTGTTGGTTTTCTTCTGTTTCTGGTTGTGTGGACAGTCTCTGGCGAAGTGTCCTGGCTGCTTGCACTGGAAGCAGATGATGTGCTGCAGCTGCTCTGGTGACATTGGTTGCTTCTTGGCTTCTGGTGTTACAGCTGCCATGGTTTTTGGGCGTGCCAGTCCTGGATTTCTTTCGTGTCCACTGAGCAGTTCTGCTTTCCTGGCGCAGGCTTCTATCATTTGTGATAAGCTGGGCGCTGGCTCCAGGGGAAGGCCAAGGATAACCCTACGGCAGGTTTCATTAGCATTCCTCTGAGCCATCTCTTTAATTAATTCAGCTTGTACCATTGGATCAGACACCTGTCTTTCTATTTGCGTATGAAGGCGGTCCACAAACTGTAAGAAATTCTCAGAAGCAAACTGTTTAATGTAAATATAACTGCCTTTAGTATCTACTGTAGGTAATTGATTAAAGGCCTTTTCTGCAACATTGCATATTTTGTCTAGGACAGACTTGGATAGTACTCTGGTTTGGCTTTCAGGGTTATGCCAATCCTTCTCTCCACATAGATGTTCATATGTTATGTCATTATTATCAGCATCTTTTGCAGTATCTGAGCTTTTTAAAAGCTCTTGTAAAAGCACTTTTAAAGATCTTTTCCACAGGCTTTCCCATAGATCATATTCTGAAGCAGTTAACAGACATCGGAAAAGCTCTTTGATATCATATGGAACCAGTTCATTTGAGTTAAAGGTGGCTCTCATCATGCCTTTAAAGATTTCACTATTTCTCCCAAATTCTCTTTGTACTTTACAAATTTCTTTTTTATCTTGGTAGGATAGAGGTTGGTAACTTCTTTTTCCGTTTCTTTTACCAATATAAACCACAGGAGCCACTGATGGCACATACTCAGTTTCCTGGTATTGACTGACAGGGTCAATTACCTTCCCCCCACCCGGCCCGGGAGGCTGCCCACCCTCCCCCACCACGGGGACACCCTCCGTCCCCCAGGGGCTGTAAGCTGATCCCTCCCCACCCCCACCCTCACCGGCACTGAACCTAGCAGGGGCTTCACTACCCTCCCCCACCCCGCAGGGGTTTGGAAGGAAGGAATGTGAAACTGGTGCAGGGGAGGGGTGGTGGAATCCAGGGTCCGCGCAGGGGGGGGGTTTGGAGGGGGGAGGGAGCAGTGGAGCCGAGGGCAGGGATGGGTTTTGGAAGGGGACAGGGTTATGGGCAGGGACCGGAGGAGGGGGGGGTTTGTGAGCTGAAGGAGACACGTGGCTGCCACCATATGGGGCCCCCTTTTGTCCCTGTACCGCATGGTCGGAGGTATCTGGGACCCCGACCCCCACTTGTATAGATGTGGCCACGTGGCCGCTGCCCAGAAGACAAGGGTATAATGTAGAGGGGCTGACAATATTTGAAAAATTGTCCGAACCGGGATACTGGGGAGGATTTAGGGATTCAGAAGAGCCACTGTGCTGGGTGTCTTGTACCCCTCAGGGAGACCCGCGGGTTTTTTCTAGCTCTGGGTTATAGGGGTTTTGGGAAAGGGAAGGGGAGTTCGAATCGTTTTGCTGCTGCTGTCTGTTGTTGTCTCTCTGAATTAAAAGTTTTCGAATTTTTAAGAATATTGGGAGGAATACAGAGGCAGTTTCATCTTCATTTTCTACTTTTAAAGTTAATAAATGTCCTATTTCATCCCAAAATGAGATTGAATTTATATTTTGCAATTCTAGGTCAGGTTTTTCAACAGACAGCCAGCTGGCAAAACGGGCTAATTTCTTATTAGGTATTAAAACGTTTCCTGAACTTAATATTTCTTCGAGTTGGTTTTTTATACTCTTTTGTAAGGCAGATTGCTGTAAGCCCATGATGTTTTGCACTATATCTGCCTCACTATAGTTAAAACACAGAAAAGGAGTCAGTTGTTACTACGGTTTTCTGGCTTTGTGCAGCTGTAGGGACTAATCCCGCCGCAGAACCCGTAAAAACCCGCAAAACCGCAAAAAACCCCTTGTGCCGCAGCTTTGAAACCGACCAAAGCTGCCCGCCCGCCGCGCCGCGCCTGAGGTAGCCGCGTCCAGCTCCCCCCCCAGCCCGCGCGCACGCACCACGTGGCCGCGGGCTCCCCGAGCCGCGCGCACGCCACACACACGCCCGCGCCGCCTCTCCTGCCGAGAGCGGCGCGGGGCCAGCAAATGCCACCGGTGAGACCCCCCCGCGGAGCTACAGAGAGCCCCAGCCGCGAAAGGACGGGTTTTACTCACTGTTTTGCTGTGCAGGCGGAGGCGTCTGTGTAACTATAGTGGATCTATGTCGTGAGCCGACCTGAGTGGGCTAGCGACAGGCTACCGGTTCGTGTTTAAAAGTCTTTGAACTGCACAGAATGCAGCTGAAAGAAATTTAAACTAGTTGATCAGCTCCAAGGCTGGATGAATCCCGAAAAAAGGGTCACAGCCGGTCGTGGGTGCTCTGTAGACACCAATCACGTTGAAGCGCCAACTGATGCTTTTATGGACCCTAGAATGGGGTTTTTCACCCTTCCTCCGGGCTAGCTCAGGTGTTAGGGTGAATTTTCCCCGGGTCCAAGCCTCATGGACATAGATAAGATATCAAAAGAGGCCCTTTTTCCAGATAAGGTTACAGGATTTATTTCTTGTGGGTAGTGAGGGAATGGAAGGGAGAAGAGGAGAAACGAGAGGGGGAAGAAGAGCGGAGAAAGAGCGGGGAAAAAGGGAAGAAGAGGGAAGAAAGGGAAAAGAGGGGAAAAAGAGGATAAAGAGACAGAGGCCAGGGCGTACTGACCTTTTCTAGGGTCTGGAAAGGGGGTGGGGAGAAATTGGATCCCAGCCAGCCCTGTATGGCCAGGAGGGGAAAGGGGACAAGATACAGGGCACAGCAGGGGTCACAGAATGTACCATTTACAATGTATCTAGGAAATGCAACATGACGGTGATCAGGAAAGACCATGACCATAAGATGATGGTGACCATGAGATGACCACATGATGACCTTGACACCACCATGGCCATGAAATTCTGAAGGCTGTGATACGACCATGACACGATCTTGACCTAGAGGTGACCATGAGATGACCCCAACACACCATGGCTGTGTGCTGATCAAGACCATGAGATGATCATGACACAACCATGGCTGTGAGATGATTGTGACCATGAGGTGGCTGTGAGATGACCATTAGGTGACCATGACCATGAGATAATGGTGATGACCATAACTGTAGGAAATAAGGAACACTTTAAGGTCCTTTTCTATCATTGTTAAATCCTGTTCAATCTGTTCACATTTATCCACCAAGAGGCACTCTGGGAAGGGCTCAGCTGCAGGTCAAATGGCCAGAGAGTGGGTTGTTGGTCACCTCGTATGTGAGGCAGTGATTGGCTGGGAAGATGGATGGACACCGCAGGATCAGAGAGCTGATTCTGTTAAGGGACTCGTCAACAGCGACACCGCAGTGACAGGCAGACAATGCAGGCTTGCTTCAGTAAAGGTTGGGTTAAGTTTCAGTAAAATTTGAATGACACAGCCAGAGCAGCATTAATGATGGACCACCTAACTGGGAAAGGACCATTTAGCCAACCTGAGGAGCAAACAGCACCCGTCCAAAGGCAAGTACTCGGTGAAGGTAAAAATTTTTATTAAAAGCATTGGTCCAGGTAACAGATGGCAGTAATCCTAAATTGGAGTATATTAATATTAGGCAAGAGCCAGAAGAAACACACATGGAATTTATAGAGTGGTTAAAACAAGTATTGGAAAAGCAAATCCCTGATGAAAGGACCAGGAACAAGCTGTTAGAGACATTGGCAGTAGCTCATGGTAACTCCGAGTGTCCAAAGGTTTTGCACGCCCTGCCACGAGAACCACCACCAATGATCCTCCAGATGATCGAGGCGTGCAATCGTCTTGGGATGAATGTGGCAGCAGGACAGGCCCAGGCCATGGGGCAAGGAGTTGCAAAAGCCCTGGTGGCTGTGCAGTTTCCTTTTAAAACACCACAATCACAATAACAACCCACTTGCTTTCGATGTGGTCCACAGGGACATTTCTGAAAGGATTGTCCACAGAGAAAAGGGAGATACCCAGTTCCTGGTCAAAACCAACCCCAGGCTAAACAGTTTTCTTCTAAAGGCAATTTCCCCAGGCAGCCACCAAAAAAAATGACACTGGAGCGCGAGCCGTCCTCACGCTGTGACAGAAATCCAAAAGATGATGATGCTGATGACCATCAGTGTTAGTAAAAGAGCCTGAAACAAATCAAATTTTAGGATCATTTCGATTAATAATTGTGGGAAGGGATATGGTTGTGTCTCCACAGATAGAGGACCTCGGTGGATACCAGCCAAAACCATCAAACCTTACCTACAGCCATTAAAGGACGGCCCACCAGAAAGTTCCAGTACTCCCAACCCCTAACAGCGAGCCTTTAGCTGACATAACACACCAGGAGACTTTATGTTTATCTGTTGCCACCCCAAATAACCCCTTTTCAACATGGCTGGTAGGTCTGGCCATAGATGAGTGGCCAGTAAATAAAAAGGCCATTTGTAATATGCAAAGGAACAGTCCCATTGGTAAGCTGAAATACAATCCTGTAGATTTTTGGGACTCGTGGCCTCTCAATCTTCCACATGCACCATTAGAGGCTCAAAAATTGGAACTGTTTCAGTTCAAATGGATTACTGCATTACCTTTCATTATAGAAAAAGAGTTCAATTGGTAAGATGTAATGGTGCTAAGTATTCAAGTCCTCAGAGACAGAGTCAAAGAGTTACAAATTAATGATGACAAAGACAGGTTGGATGGTGTTTTTAAAACTTGGGGAATCAAGGGGTGGGTGTTGTTCATAAAGAAAACAGGGTTACTTATCTTCATAATTTTTGTTTTTTATTGTTAGTTGTTCCTTGTCTGTTAGGATGTTTTTATAAAGTTTTACAAAATTTTTAGTCCTATTTTTATAGTTAATCAGATATGGGGAGATGTGGGATTCAGCCTGACCAGTATCCCAGGACAGGCAACCATCACCAAAGAAGAATTATATCCCAACCCTAAACCTTGGGAGGCATTTGTTAAGTTGTGGTGACCCCAGAGGAATGTTAGGAAGAGTTATGGGATTGCCTGTGTGAATACCTCATGCATATTCCTAACCCTCATTTCCCAGTTAATTATCACCTCTCCCATTTCCAGAATGTTCTCCCTTCCTTGTATCCCCATTGGCCCTCAGCTGATGCAATGTTCCACCCAACCTACCCCATTGGATCCTACCTTCCCTTACTCCACCTCTGCCCCACTTTCCCCTATCCCCATTGGACCCTAAGCTCAACTCCACCCCCTCTCTTACCCCATAATTACACCTTGGACCTCCCTGTATCTTTGTCGTCAACCCCAGGCTCCTAAAGTGACCTTGTCCCCTCGGTTGTTGTATTTGGATTTTTGGGCCTCATCCCACGTTTCCTTTCATTATTATTAAAGTGTTTTATGTTTCTGAGTCGTGGTTGTCGTTCCGTTCTTCTTTAATTTTTGCCACTTCTGCCCTGATATCTGCAAAGCCTAAAAAGGATTGTTGGGGACCACCCTCGACCCCTGATATGAGATGACCATGACAGAACTATGGCCATGAGGTGACAAAGACCATGTGATGACCATGACACAATAATTACCTTGAGATGACCATTACAGTGAGATGACAATGGACATGAGATGATGGGGATCAGGAGATGACCATGAGGTGACCACAATATGACCACGGCTATGAAATAATTGTGGCCACAGGATGACCACGACCATGAGATGACCATGACCATGAGGTGACCATGAGATGCCCATTACTGAGAGTTGACCATGAAGATGAGATGATGGATATCAGGAAATAAATGACCATGACTGTGCTGATGACACGACTGTGACTGTGAGATGACCTTGAGATGACCATGACCATGAGAGGGCTGTGACCATGAGATGACCATCACACAGCCATGTGGTGACCAGGATCATGAGGTGACCATGAGATGACGTGAACACCTGGCCAGAGGTACAAAGCCGACTGACCTGACATAACAACTGTGAAGACCAGGGCAAGAGTAGGGACCAAAATGACCACGGCATGCCCATGACCATAACATGATCCTGACCATGAGATGACCATGAGCATGAGATGATTTTGACCAAGACATGACCACAAGGCAACCGTGGCCATGTGGTGATCTGGGCCATGAGATGACCATGACTGTGACCATCATACAACCACAGCCACGGAATGATCAAGGTCATGCCATGATTCTGACCATGAGTTGACCAAGGGACAACCATGACCATGACACGACCACAGCTGTGAGATGACCATGATGTGATTGTGTCCATGAGATGATCACGAGGTAACAATGAGATGCCCATGAGCATGAGATGATTGTGACCAAGAGATGACCTTGAGATGACCAGAAGACACCATGGCCATGTGTTGATCAAGACCATGAGATGATCATTACGATGACATGACCATGGAATAACCATGACTGTGACACAAGCACGACAGTAAGATGACCATATTGTGATTGTGGCCATGAGATGACCATGAGATGACCGGTACAGTGAGATGACATTGGGCATGAGATGATGGGGATCAGGAGGTGACCATGACCTTGCAATGACCATGACACAACCATGACTGTGAGCATGAGATGATGGGGATCAGGAGATTACGGTGAGGTGACCACAATATGATCAGCTAGGATAATTGTGGCCATGAGACAGCCATAAGAGATGGTGAGAGGAGATGACCAGACCAAGAGAGATGATGACAAGGAGAGATTATGACCATGAGGTGACCATGAGATGACCAAATACCATAGGTGATTGACCATGAGCACGAATGATAAAATAACCATGACACAACCACAGCCACGGAATGATCAAGGTCAAGATATGATTCTGACCATGAGCTGACCAAGGGACAACCATGACCTTGACAGGACCACAGCTGTGAGATGACCATGATGTGATTGTGTCCATGAGATGATCACGAGGTAACAATGAGATGCCCATGAGCATGTGATGATTGTGACCAAGAGATGACCTTGAGATGACCAGAAGACACCATGGCCATGTGTTGATCAAGACCATGAGATGATCATTACGATGACATGACCATGGAATAACCATGACTGTGACACAAGCACGACAGTAAGATGACCATATTATGATTGTAGCCATGAGATGATCATGAGATTATTGGTAGAGTGAGATGACATTGGGCATGAGATGATGGGGATCAGGAGGTGACCATGACCTTGCAATGACCATGACACAACCATGACTGTGAGCATGAGATGATGGGGATCAGGAGATTACGGTGAGGTGACCACAATATGATCATGGCTATGGAATAATTGGTGGCCATGGTATGACCACAGCCATAAGATGACGGTGATGAGGAGATGACCATGACCAAGAGATGATGATGACAAGGAGATGATTATGACCATGAGGTGACCATGAGATGACCATTAGGGTGAGTTGACCATGAGCACGAGATGATGGAGATGAGGAAATTACCATGGCTGTGATAATGACACGACTTTGACTGTAAGATGGGCATGAGGTATTAGAGACCAAGAGATGACCAAGAGACGGCCATGACCGTGAGAGGACTGTGACCATGAGATGATGATGACACAGCCATGTGGTGCCCAGGATCATGAGGTGACCATGAGATGACCATGACACAACCATGGCCATGAGATGATCAAGAAATGTCCATGACTGTGACCATGACATGATGACAACTGTGAGATGACCATGGGCATGAGGTATTGTGACCAAGAGATGACCACAGCATGCCCATGACCATAACATGATCCTGGCCATGAGGTGACCGTGAGCATGAGATGATGGTGATCAGGAGATGACCATAAGATGACCATGAGATGACCATGACTGAACATGAGTGAACATGAGCTGACCATGAAGATGACCATGAGTGACCATGAGATGACCATGACCCGGCCATGGTCTGGATCTCCTCAGATCCTGTCACTCACCTCCTGCTTGTTATGAATGAGAATCAACAGTCTCAATATTCAGCAAAATTTAGATTGCTTTATTTGATATAGACGGAGCAAGCAGCGATGGGGAACGTGAGGGGTCACTGCCCACTCCACGCTCCACCGAACCCTGGTTTGCAGCCTCTTCTTATACTGTGGTTTCTCGTTGTAATCAATAATTTTTAGTATTTTGCTGTCATAATTTGGAAGGTAAGCAGTGGTGGTCGAATAAGCATCTGCATCCAAACTCACAAAGCCTCCGGGCGATAGTCAGTCTCACAGATAAGCATCTGGTCTTTGTAGACAACCACCAGGGAAATCTGGAAGTCTGGTCCTTGAGAGAGGCAGCACAGATCAAACAAAGGCAGGAAGGACTATCCGGAAGTGTGATTTTGCAAGCTGGCAGTTGATGTAACTTATTTGGAAAACATAACATAACATAACATAACATAACATAACATAACATAACATAACATAACATAACATAACATAACATAACATCATTTAACATGGTGATTAAAAACAGAATTATTTAATCATATATATTTCTTTATCTAGTGTCCATGCTTCACTTCAGACCTTAGTATTCTGGCTCATACAAACCCCAATAGTTTTGCGATTAACACATATCTTTTATTAATTATCACAATTTCCCCACTTCTTTTCTTTTATCCCATTGATTCGTGTTTTGACTACGAATTTTGATGGTACTTCTTGTACTAGATTTAATTCATTCACTGCCATTAGTTTTGTTGCCTTCTCAGGGTCTATTGGTATTGTAGCAACTTGCATTCCTTGAACCACCGACTGGATTAGTCGAATGAAGCATGGAACAAGACAAGGGATGAACAGTACTCCTAATAATGCACATGTTAACATAAATCCTAATTTCTTCCACCAATCTCCCCTCAACAGATTATTCCACCAATTATCATTAAACATAGAGTTCCAGGTTTGTACAGGTACATGGGCTATTTGTTTTATTTCTTCTGCAATTTTAGTAATTACTTCGCCATTATCATCAATTTCTGTGCAGCATTCAGAATTATTGAACTTCCCACACACTCTCCCATCTCCAGCTCATAGATAGTCCAGAGGTTGTCGATTTTGATATACTGCTGCTCTAGTTTGGGTAAGTTGTTTAGCTATCAATTCCATTGCTTGGGCTGTTTGGTTGGAAGTAATTTCTACTAGGGCTTGTAGCCTGATAATTCTATTTCTCATATAAATTGGAGTGAGATAGCCCCAGCTTCCATCTTGAGCCCCATAGTACTCAATAATTTGGTCTGGGGGCCATTCATCATCCTTCCAGATTTGTGTTCCCCCTATGGATGGGCTCTTTTTCTTTCGAGGCAAAGTTTTGTACAAGGGAACTCCTAACACTTGATTGTCTTTCTCTTTTGGTAATGTAAAAACTGCAGGCTGGATAATCCCTCAGGTACATGTCCCTCTCCATCTGTTTGGTAGGGTATTATAAGCTCTTTTCCTGCAGATCCAAAATATTCCATCTGGGACTTTCCAGCTTAGCTGAACTGATTCAGGTCGTTGCCAATAGATTCTTACACTATTCTTATTATACCAGCAGAGTCCTGTAAAATTGTTCTTTATACAATTACCCTTACTTAGCTTTCCTCAATATTATTTTAGAGTTTTGGGCCACCAAGACTGATTGCTTGCATTTGTAATCAGGATAGTCTTACAGGGGGTGTGCCCCACATCTTGGGTAAAGTTAGTTCCCTGACGTGTTATAGATGCTTCTCCTGTTACCTCATGACTTAGAACCCACCCTTCAGGTCTATTGACTCCCCCCAATATTTCTGTTTGATTCCACTGTAATAACTGCTCTGGGCCCAATCCCTCCCCCCTCCATGGCCATTGCTCAGCCATCTGCATTCCTCCACAGTGATCCAACAGTGACTTCAGTTCAGTTCAGTAGTAATTTCTCGCATTAATTCCACAAATAAATTCTTTCCCAAGGGGGGTAAGTTCCATTCACTGAGTTGCTGATTTATTTTCTCATACAAGTTAAAGCTACCCCACGGTTTGTCTGACGTTTCTTCCACCCACTGCCCAGCTCACCTGGGCTAACAGCTAGCTCCGGGAAGCTGCGTCGGTGAGTGGCCCCTCCCCGGCACCACTCCGGGAGCCACAGAAGGGGTGTAGCAACAGCTACGCCTGGGCGAGTCGTCTGGGAGGGATAAAGAGTCGCAGGAGAGACCTTTTACGGTTCTGGGGGAAGGGATTTATTGAAGGAAAAGGTAACAGGTCCGGAGGTTGGGGGGGGGAACCGCAAAAGGCAGTTTGAGGGGGTTCTACACAGGCTTAAGTACGGGGGAGGAGCAAGGGGAAGGCACAGAACTCTGGCCAATAACGGTTAATGGGGGCAGGTACAGAAGGTGGGGAAAGGGGTACATTGAGCCAATAAGGTAAACCGAGGGTGGGGATACATACAATATAACCAATCATGGATACAAGAGGGAATGCTTGACACAGAAACTTCTAGAACAAAGGGAGGGGCTACAAAGGATTGACATCCAGTGGGGCAGGGTTTAGGGTGAGGGACAGGGAAGGTTCCAGATAAAGGGGAGGGGTTTAGGATGACTGACTAGGGCAAAGGCGGGAAAGGGAAAAACCATAATGTACTTAACTTAGGGGAAAGAAACTGGGATGAACCATCAACACAGAAGAAAAATTAACATTAAACAACACAAGACAACATTTATCCTTGTTCTTTTCAACACTTTAGTTGTATTTTTTATCAATTCCTCCTTGTAGTGATCTCGCACTCCTCCTTCATCTGAATATCCCCACATACCTTCTTTTGGGAAGCAGAGGTGTGTCTCTCCTACTGGACAACTTTGGTATGCTGATGGAGCCCACCCTCCTTTTCCCAAATTGGTGGCCACCCAATAACTTCTTTCCATAGTAGTACACGTTTCCAACTTGTGCTGATTCTAGCAGGAATTGATGTGTGTATGGAAGGCAAGGGTGGATACCGTGCATCCCCGTACCCAATTGTCTGGTGACACTTGGAACAAGCATCAGCATTATTTCCTTTTATCATCATTAGCAATAGGATGACTCCCATGACCATTTTCATCCCTCTGCCTCCCTCAAGGCCTACGGGGTTGCTGCCAGTAGCCGAGGTTTGTTTCATCTTCTCGGCAGCAGGGAATATGTCCTGGGCTCTCCCACTTTGTCTTTCTCTTTTGGTAGTGTTTCTTAATTTTGTCCCAAATTTAGCTTTAACATTCCAGTACGAGGTACAGCAGTAACAGCTCAGTATACACAACCCTTCTGACACTCTTTTGCCAAAACCTCTGCTCTGGCTTTCTTTTTTCCTCTTGTTCCATTCTCAAATAACTCCCACCAGTTATGATCATCAATTTCGATTTTTCCTCGTGCTGATAGGGTATTTAGCACCTTAACAGTTTCCTTCTGTTCCTTTCTTCTACATTGGACACATAATGTGAATGGGAGATACCCACCATAGGGATGAGACCACCACAGCTCAGTACAATATGGACAACTCTTTTTGATGAACAGGTTACAATCACACCTGGCTTCAGGACAGGTGACTTTCAGTCCTGATTGGGAGACCTTCGAGACAAATTGATCCGGTGCCGACATCGAGAGCTCTGGATTCGCCCTTTGAGGTCTCCAGGCTCGGATGTCACTGCCCAACCTGCAGTAGGAGGGGTTACAGGACCCTGGACTCTACTCACATGTGTCCATCCCTTTTCAGCTGTCCTCACAGCTGTTTCAGTTGTTAACAGAACCAAATACGGTCCTTCCCATTTTGGATCTAGATTTTCTTTTTTCCATACTGTAATTAACACATGTTGTCCTGGCCTAATCTTATCTATGGCAAATCTTAGAGGGATGGTTTGAGCTAAAATTCCCTTCTCCCTTAATTCTTGCAAATTTTTATTGATTATTATTGTGTAATTCTGGAGGGAAGGGTCATGAACTAAAGCTGGATCAAGTTGTTCTCCTTTAGGGTCAGGCATACCACACAGCATTTCATATGGTGAAATCCCTGTTTTCCAATTTGGCATTGTTCCTATATTAGACAGGGCTAGTGGGAGGCACTTTGTCCATGGCATTTTAGTCTCAATCATTAATTTTGACAGCTGTTGTTTCAATGTTTGATTCATCCTTTCAACCCTCCCAGAACTCTGAGGGTGCCAAGGTGTGTGATACTCCCAGCTGATGCCCAGTGCCGGGGTCAGTGACTGAAGCACCTTTGATGTAAAGTGCGTCCCCTGCTCTGAGTCTATGGCTCGAACCAGGCCATACCTTGGGATTATGTGTTCCAACAATATTTTGGCTACCACTTGTGATGTGGCTCTGGCTGCAGGGTATGCCTCTACCCAGTGGGTTAATTGGTTACTATTACTAGTAAATATTTCCACCTTCCTATTTTTCATAATATTGTAAAATCTATTTGTATTCTTTCAAAGGGTCTGTAAGCAAATTTCCATTCTCCTGATGGACCTTGTGGCATAACTTTTTATTAATTTTCTGAACAAGTTAAATAACTCTGGATGCTCTGCTTTGCAATATCAAAAATGCCAATGCATCCAAAAAAATTTAAATATTGTTCTGCTAGCACTCTCGTTCCCCAAAGAGTTCATTGATGTAATTGTTCAATAATTTGTCTGGCCTGGGCTTTGAGTAAACTTTCCCTGCCATCTGCTAAAACCTATTGAGTCTCATGCTGTTCTGCCCTGAACTTCTTTATCGCTTCTTTTTACTGAAGTGTAGCTGTCCACACAATCTCATACTAAATTTTCTCCTGGTTCCCCATATAGGAATTGTCCTGGACCTTGAGCAGTTGCTGCTTTTAGCTCTAAGTCTGGGGAAGTGATTAGAATAGCTTCATATTTTAATATTCGGGTATCAGTTAACCATTTCTCGGCTTTTTGATTCAGAATTCCCCTCACATTATGGGGGTGTGGACCACTAGGGGTGCCCCAAAGGGACTTTTCAGGCTTCTTCAATTAAAAGTGCTGTGGCCACTGGGGCCTGCAGACATGTGGGCCAACCCCGACTGACAGGGTCGAGCAGTTTAGAATAAAATCCCACTGGATTTCGACTGCCTGCCCATTCCTGGCTGAGCACTCCAGATGCTGTTTGATCAGAGGTGTTTACAAATAATTGAAATGGTCTCTCCAAATGTGGGAGACTGAGTACAGGGGCTTGAATTCAAGCTTGTCTGACCTTTTCAAAACTTTTGTCATCCTCCTCTGCCCATTTCAGGCGATTACTGGTAAGTTTTTTATATAGAATTTTCACTTTCTCACTAAATCCCACTATTCATTGATGACAGTATCCCAGCAGTCCCAACATTTTCATCACTTCTTTTTTAGGCTTTGGAGTCCTAGGCTTAGTATTCCAGAGACTCTGTTAGGATCCAATTTCTTTTTCCCTTTACTTAATCAATGTCCTAAATATTCTACTTCTGGTTCTGTGAATTGCAATTTAGCTTTGCATGCCTTCAAACCCTGTTGTCCTAAAAAGTTTAAAAGTCATATAGTCCCATTTCTAGTAGATTTCTGGTCTTTTTCTGCTATTAATAGATCGTCTACATATTGTAACCATTTCACCCCTTCTGGTAGCTCAAAAGACTGCATTAATTCTTCTAGGGCTGCCCAAAGACATTGGGGGATTCTGTAAAGCCCTGAGGCAATACTGTCCAATGCAGTTGATGTTTCCTGCCCTTATCAGGATATTCCCATTCAAAGGCAAAATAATCTCTGCTACTTTCCTCTAACGGGCATGCCCAGAAGGCATCTTTTAGATCTATTACACTATACCAAGTGTAGTCAGGGGACAACTGGCTTAAGAGAGTGTAAGGGTTTGCTACTACAGGAAATTTGGTAACAGTTCGCTGATTTATAGCTCTCAAATCCTGTACCAATCTGTAATTCCCGTCTGTCTTTTTGACAGGCAGAATAGGAGTATTATGTGGGGACATAGATGGTTCTGAAATCTCTTGTTGCAAAAGGTTTTCTGTGACAGGCTGAAGGCCCGGGCTCCCTTCTAATGATATTGGATATTGACAAACTCGGATTGGCAAATCAGGATCAGTGATTTTCACTTCGATAGGTTTCATTTTTAACTTCCCTATTTCCCCAGGGGTGTTCCACACCTCAGCACATATTTGTTCCTCATCCTTTTGGTTAGGGCATAAATTTTAAGTTGCCCTCGGGATACTTCAATTTTCAAATCCAATGCTATTATTAAATCCTTCCCCAATAAATTATTTTTTGTCTCTGACAGTAACAGCAGATCATTTAATCTATTTTTGAATTGGGTTTGTATTCATATATTTTTAATAACAAGGATCCGAAACGGCTTACCCGGCATTTTCTTAAGGAGGTCCCAGGTGGTTCTCAGAGGGCTCCGGGGGATCGCATCGGGGATCCCGAGGGATCCAGAGGAATTCTGTGGAATTCCGACGTCCCCTCCCCCCGCGCGCGCTCCCTCGGTCTCTTTCGCTTCCGCGTCCCAACCTGAGAGACCGGGATCTACCCGGCGACGGGTGACGTCACTGAGAAAGCGGGCTGCCATTGGCGGACAGGAAATAGCGGCGCCAATGGCGAAGCCGAACCTGGGGGCGGGGCCAGTGCTGCGGTCTATCCCCGTGCTGGGGCTTTTCCGGGTCTGTTTGCGGCATCGCTGCTGTGGCGGGGCCGCAGCGGAGCAGCGCGATGGCTCCAGGGCTGGGTCTTGCGCTGCTCTTCGGGCTCCTGGGGATCCCCTGGGACCCGAGGGGGGAGACGAAAGGTGAGCGGGACCCCTGAAATCGCGACCACTCTGTGCACCCCCCCCACAGGTATCCCCATTTTGGGTCCTGTGACCCCCAATCGCATCCCCAGCACCAGGACCCTCCTGTACCCCCTTATCTGGGACCGGGACCCGGCTGAAACCCCATTCCTTAGGATCAGGATCCCTTTGAACCCCGAATCGCGGACCGGGACACCCCCTGAACTTCCATTTCCGGGGACCAGGAACCCCCTAAACCTCAATTCCCGGTTACGGGAAGCGCCCCCATAGCCCCATTTTGTGTCCACTGACCGCCCCATCCCCTTGCCCAGCGCTAGGATCCCCTGTACCCCCATTTCTGGGCACGGGACTCCGTTGAGCACCAATCCGGGCACCGGGACCCCCTGTAGTCCCTTATCTAGCACCAGGACCCTCCTGAACCCCCATTCCTGGGCACTGGGACACCCCTGAATCTCCATTTCCAGGACTGCAATACCCCCTGCCTTTTCCGGCATCCCGCTTTCCCCATACCCCATTCCCGCCCTTTTCCTTGACCTTTGGACCCCCCGGATCTTCCAGCTTTCCGTGTCCTCCCCGTTTTCCACTCCCGCCGCTTCCCGAAACGGCGTCCCAGAGGGTCCCGGGCGTCCCAGGGCTCTCAGGAGGGTCGCAGCGGGGATCCAATGGGATCCAGATGAACTCCCTGGAATTCCCCCTTTCCCCCATCCCCTCCCCCACCGCTCTCCCTCGGTCTCTTTCCTGTCTCCCAGGCTGCGCCTCCAGGATCCGCTCGCCTCTCCCAGCCCCAGATCCCCCTTTCCCCTGACCCAGGGACCCCCTGGACCCCCATTCCTGCCTTTCCCAGCTCCCAGGGCCTCCTTTCCCTCAACACCGGGGACCTCTGGATCCTCTTTCCTGGGCACAGGGACCCCCTGGATCCCCCATCCCGCCTCTCCCAGACCTTTCCTTGAACCTTGGACCCTTCCCAGCTCTCCCTGTTCTCCTAACTGCCGCCCTCAATCTCTGCATCCCCCCCGTTCTTCACCCCCTGCTCGTCCTGCAGGGGGACCCAGGGGCTCCAGGAAGGTCCCTGGGGGGTCGTGGAGGGTCTCAGGGAGGATTCTGGGCTCTGGGACCCCCTGAATTTCCAGTCCTGGGCACTGGTGCACCCTGCACTCCCTTATCCAGTACCAATCCCCACTACACTCCCTTTCCCATCTATCCCACCCACTCCAGCCTCAGACTCCCCTTTTTCTTGACCCTGAGACATCCTGGACCCCCATTCCTGCTTCTCTCAGGCCCAGCCCTGATTTCTGTCTGCATTAAGGACCTCTGAGCCTCCCATTCCAGCCATGCCAGGTGTGCCCACCTTGTGACCCCCTTTCCTTATCACTGGAGCCTCCTGGACTTTCTTTCCTCAGCACAGGAATCCCCTGGAACCCCCATCCCACCTCTCCCCATGCTTGTATTCCCCTTTCCTTGACACTGGGCGTCCCCTGAGTGCCCGTTCCTGGACACTGGGTCCCCATGCACTCCCTTCCCGCCTCTCCCAGTTCCCCTTTCATTGATCCATGACCCCCTCAACCCCCTCAAATCTCTGTGTCCCCCCAGTTCTCCACTCCCTGCGTTACCTGCATGTGGCGGTGTCAGAGCCCAGCCCGGGGATCCCCCAGTTCATGATCATTGGGTACCTGGATGGGATCCCCTTCGAGCGCTATGACAGCGAGCGGGGCCGGATGGAGCCGCTGACACAGTGGATAAAGGATGGAGCCGAGCCGGGATATTGGGATGAGGAAACCCAGAGGTGTGTGCAGAACCAGCACATGGATGCCTGGAACCTGGAGACACTGCGGGACCGGTACAACCAGAGCAGGGGTGAGTGAGGGGATCTGTGGGGCTGGGATGGGATCTGTGGGGCTGGGATAGGATCTGTGGGGTTGGGGTGTGGATCCGTGGGGCTGGGGTGTGGATCCATAGGGCCTGAATGTGGATTCACAGGGCGCCAAGGGGCTGAGATGGGGATCCATTAGGTTGTTATGGGATATCTTGTGATCCATGGGTGTGAGTGGGGATCCATGGGGTTGGGATGGGATCTGTGGGGTTGGGTTGGGATCCATGGGTTGGGATGTGGATCCATGGGCCTGGGATGAGGCTCTGCGGATCTCCATCAGACTCTGGGGCTCCATAGGGTTGGAATGGGGCTCTGTGGGGCTGGGACACAATTCCATGGGTCTCTGTGGGTACAATCCCCCCAGGTCTCCACACATTGTTGCGAGTTTACGGCTGTGACCTCCTGTCTGACGGGAGCATCCATGGATCTGAGCGGTATGGCTACGATGGGCGGGATTTCATCTCCTTTGACCTGGGATCCGGGAGATTCGTGGCGGCCGACAGCGCTGCTGAGATCACCAGGAGGCGCTGGGAACATGAGAACGAGGCTGAGAAGTGGACAAATTACCTGGGGCACGTCTGCCCGGAATGGCTCCAGAAATACGTCGGATATGGGGAGAAGGAGCTGGACCGCAAAGGTGGGAGCCGAATTCCTGTGGGAATGTGGGATTTGGGAATGGAGGATTTGGGAACATGGGAATTCCAGTGGCAGATCTCACCCCCATCCCATTCCAATGGAATTCCATGGGCTGATCTTACCCCCATCTCATTCCAGTGGGAATTCCATTGCCAGATCTCACCCCCATCCCATTCCAGTGGGAATTCCATGGACAGGTCTCACCCCCATCCCATTCCAGTGGGAATTCCATGGACAGGTCTCACCCCCATCGCATTCCAGTGGGAATTCCATGGACAGGTCTCACCCCCATCGCATTCCAGTGGGAATTCCAGGGAAAGGTCTCACCCCCATCCCATTCCAGTGGGAATTCCATGGACAGGTCTCACCCCCATCCAATTTAAGTGGGAGATCAATGGGCAAATCTCACCCCTGTCCCATTCCCATGGAATTCCATGGGCAGATTTTAACCCCATCCCGTTCCAATCAGCCACATCAATTTCCAGTGGGAATTCCATGGGCACATGTCTCCTCCATCTGGTTTTACTGGGAATTCCATGTCCACTTCACACCCCCATGCCATTCCAGTGGGAATTCCAAGGTTTTATGTCATCCCCATCCTATTCCAGTAGGAATTCCATGGGCAGATCTCTCCTCCATCCCATTCAAGTGCGAATTCCATGGGTAAATCTCACCCCTGTCCCATTCCCATGGAATTCCATGGACAGGTCTCACCCCCATCCCATTCCAGTGGGAATTCCATGGACAGGTCTCACCCCCATCCCATTCCAGTG
>JAQOXP010000057.1:57903-101233 GCA_037013685.1 Acridotheres tristis
GATGTGCTTCTACAAGAAATAACTTTATAACAACTATTAGCTGCTTTGCTTTTTACACAAATAGAGAATAAGCCCGACAGTGTGAGTGCCCAAGAGGCACCCGGAGGTTCCCCAAAACCTCACACTCAGGAAATGACCATGATCATGACCGTGACATGACTGTGGCCATGAGCTGACCACAAAATAACCATGACCATTTCATGACTATGAGCATTTTATGACCATGACACAGCCGTGTGGTGATCAAGGTCATGTGGTGACCATGAGGTGACCATGACTTAACCATAGCCATAGGCCATGATATGAGGAATGGATCACCATGGCCATGATACGATAATGACCATGAGATGACCATAACAATGAGACCAGCATGAGCATGAGACAACTGTGACCATGAGGTGATTCTCAGATGACCATGTGATGACCATGACTGTGAGATAATCACGACATGACCATGGCAGGATCAAGACCATGACATGATAGTGACCATGAGATGGCCACAAGATGATCATGAGATGACCATGACCATGCAATGACCATGACACAACAATGACCTTGAGATAACTGTGACCATATGATGACCATGACCATGATATTAACTTGACAGAACTATGACCGTGACTGTGACCATGACCATGAGTTCACGGTGATCAGCAAATGACCGTGACCGTGAAATGACCATGAGATGACCATTACAATGATATAACCATGACTGTGAGGTGGCCATGAGTGTGAGATGATTGTGACCAAGATATGATCATGAGACAACCACAACACACCATGGCCATGTGTGATCATGAACATGAGATGACTGTGAGATGACCATGAGATGACCATGAGACAATGGGGATCAACAAATGACTGTGATCATGAGATGACCATGACCATGACACAACCATGACCATGGGACTACCATTACAATGAGATGACCATGAGCATGTGATGATTGTGCCCAAGAGATGACCATGAGATGATCACAACACACCATGGCCATGTGTGATTATGAGGCGACTGTGAGGTGACCATTACAGTGAGATATCCATGAGCATAAGATGATGGTCATCAGGAAATGACCATGACCCTGAGATGGCCATGAGATGAAATGATCGAGACCATGAGATGACCATGAGGTGATCATGACATGATCATGACCATGACACAACCATGATCATAAGATGGCCATTACAGTGAGATAACCGTAAATGTGACCATGACACATCCAATGAGATGACCATGAGCATGAGATGATTGTGACCAAGACACGACCACAATGCAACCATGGCCATGTGCTGATCTAGACCACTTTAATGATGCCTTAAGTTTTAGCTTTCATATTTTCCAGTTTCTGTACTGCATTGGTATGTAACTCTGAACTTCATAGAAAGTGTTAGCAACTTCTCCTCACAGTTTAGTTAGACAAAAAAAATCCTTTTCCAGCCCAAGAACCAAGGACACCATTGCAGCTTCAGGCCCAAAAAGTATAAACAACAGCGAATTGAGGAGAGCAATCAGGGAGGATGGGTGCAGCCAACGGCACCGCCCCTAGAGGTGGAGCCGGCGGGCAGAGCCTTCTACCGAGAGGGCGCAGAGGGAACCTCCCATGGAGGGAGTGGTGCCTCTCCTGCTCTCAGGCCCGTGAGTTTCCATTGCAGCACCGCGCCCGCGGAGCTGCCTCAGGAGATGGCGGCATCAAAGAGAGAGGCAACCAGCCCGGCTCCCATAGTGCTGTAAGTCGTGCCGGGCAATTTCTAATATCAGGATTGGTCAAAGCAGTTCTACCACAGCAGATTGAACAGAGTCTGACAGCTCTTGCTCAGGTAGCTCTTCCGAAGAGGAAGATGAGATCACAGCTGTTCTGGGCAGGCAAAAGAAGGGAAAGATAGCCAGAAAGGCCATAAAGGAATGCAGCTCTGCTGCCAAATGTACTAGGTCAAAAAAGGAAAAAGGAAAAGAAGCTGTTCTGCAAGCCTCTTTTCAGCAAGCAGTCAGCAAGCAGGGGCCAATATATGTAAAGGTTCCATACTCCCTTGGTGAGTTGGAACAGTGGAAAACTACTGTGGGGAAATATAAGGAAAACACAGATAAGGTGGCAAAATTAGTAGAAAGGGCAGTTAATACACACAAGGCTGACTGGGCTGATTTGAACCCTGTGTTAGACACATTACTTGATCCCACTGAGAGGTGAATGGTTAATAAAGCTATTACAACCTCGGCAGAGGCAAGTATAGCAAATGGATTGATCCAAGGCACAGTTACAGAACTATTCCCATTAGAAAACCCGAGATAGGACATTAATTTACTGGAACATATAGCGAAGTGAAAACAATACCAAAATCTTGCGGCATATTGTTATGGTGGGGGTCGTTTGTTGGAGACATACGAACGACACGAACTCTCAGAGATCCTTGTAAAAACAACCCTGGCTTATTCTTCCAGCCTCCTTTCATAGGAGGTTTAACACTCCTGGGTCTAGATAGTTGATTGGTCTGGATTTTAGCACTGCCCAGCTCCCTGGCCAATGATACATTTGCATTTAGGGCTCACTGAGATTGGCTGAGGGTCTCTGTGTAGCTTTAAATCCAATCAGTCCTTGCAGGGACTTGTTTACTTCTCAGCTGGATGAGTTTTGGGGGGCAGCTTGAGACTAGCTGCCTGTGACAGTACATGGGTTAAAGCATGGTGTACCTAAAGTCCTAAATTTGTCAAAGCTTTACAAAATAAAGCAAAATTAGGATGAATCACCCACTGATTTTTAAAATAAATGTACAGATCTAGATCCTGAATCATTTGAAGGGAAAGTACATCTAGTTCTCTTGTTTATGGGTCAAGCTACAAATTATGTAAGAAGAAAGCTGCAAAAGATAGAGGGAGTTTGAGATATAGATAAATTGCTAGAAGTGGCCTAGAATGCATTTTGAGACAGGGGCCCATATGAAAGACTTAGACTCCAACCCGGTAAGAAGGCAACTCATGAAAAGTCACGCAAGAAAACTTCCCCTACGGACAAAGATCAGTGTGCCTTATGTAAAAAAATTCCAAAAATTGAAGGAATGACTGTCCCACATTGAAATAAAAATTCCTAGTTCACCAAGTCCCGGTAGTACTAAGCTCAAGCTCAGAATAATGGGAGCTGAAGGCTTCTCCCCCAGCAGAACACTTGGTTAGAACTAAGGTGGAGAAAGATGACATGGAATTTTTGGTAGATACTGGAGCAGGGTATTCTATGTTAAATACCTTAGAAGGGAAAATGAGTAAAGACAGTGTACATTTTGTTGAGGTTACTGGGGTAAGCGAAACATGGCCTTTGTTCCAACCTTTAAAATTCAAGCAGGGGAAGCACTGGGTAACCCATCAATTCCTCTATGTGCCTAACTCCCCTAAACCATTGCTGGGGAGGGATTTGCTAGAAAAATTGGAACCAGAAATTAAATTTAAGAAGGGAAAGGGTGTACAAGTTGCAATATTTGAATCTAAATTTGTCCAAGTTGCTGCACTTTTTATACAGGAAAAAAGTGGTGAAATGCTCACTGAAGTTGAAAATGCATTCAATCCAACACTGTGAGCCAGTGATATCTCAGGAAGATGCAGACGGGCAGAACAAGTGAGAGTTGCACTCAGACCAGGAGCCACATTGGTTAGGGAAAAACAATACCCTTTGAAATTAGAGAACCGTAAGGGATTGGCCTATGTAATTGAAAAACGTCAGACCCTGAAGCTGTCATTGGACAATTAACCCCAAGAACGGAAATGGACCTAAACTTAGAAAAGTGTGAACACCTGTGACTGCTCGTCCATCTTGCGTCCGGCTTGGGTAGAGCCACGGCCAGGCTCTTGTACTGCCCAAGGTGTATCCTTTGAAAGCCTTTTAGTAAACACCTCCTTGATTCCTTTAACACTCTTCAGCTCCCTCTGTTCTAGGTAGCCTCTCCTAGGCATCACATTTCCAGTGGAAAATATTGCATCGTACCAAAGTCCTTGAAGAGGGCAATCTCTGCTCAGCAGAAAGCAAAGCACCTGCTGTGTTTGATCCACAGCATTCCCATGCAAACAGAACACGTGCCAGCCACTGGCAGGAAAGAAATCATATGGCAGTCAAAACCAGAGCAGTGGGAGCACCATGAGCGCTCCTTGGCAAATCCTGATTTATTTAGAGCACAGGCACTGCAGAAGTCAGTGAGCTGCTAACAAAATCCTCTTCCTGCCTTTGACAGCCAGTTCAGGAGAGCTTCCCAGAGACAGAGGAACTTCAAGTCTCCTTTGTCTCCAGAGGGTCTGCTCAGGCACAGAGTGGTACGTGTTTCCAGCTGGATCTCACCTTGCAGGAACAAACAGAGCCTCTGTCCTCTCTCAGGGTCCACACCTGGCCAAGGCCATGGTGTGCAGCTGTGAGGAATCTCCCTGGGAGGGAGAAGGCTCTGCCACAAGCCACAAGGCCTGGCCTGCATTTGCCTGCCAGTGGTTGGAGGGAAAGAAAGAGGAAAAGTTCATCAGGGCTCAGGGTGAAATGACGTTTTGGTGCTTCTGGCTCTTCTCCCAGCTTTGGTAGCAGAGCAATGTCTCTGCCCCTGCCACCCGCAGGTCTTTGGAATGCACACAGAGTCCTCCCCTCTTTCACTTCAGGAGACACCCAAGTGGTGGCCTCAGCTTGAAAGGACAGCTGTTGTTTCAGTGTTGCATTTCTTGGCTTGTTAAAGGCCCTCCTACCTGTGCTCCAGCCTGTGCTGGAAGGCACAAAGTTCCCATGCAGAAGGAAAGGCATGGAAAGCTTGAAGAAGGCTGAAGGGAGCACCTACGGGACTACACCTTTTGCTAAGAGGTTTCTTAAGCTGCGGCTGCTGACAAGGAGCAAACTTGACACCCTGCAATGGATTTGTTTGTAGTTGTTTTATTTTTTGAGTCCTGCGTGAGATGTGGGAACTGGGTGCTGCAGAGGCTCCGGCAAGGCATCAGAAACGCCTTCCCCACACCCAAGGGTGTCAGAAGATCTGCTCCAGCTCTGGCCTGTCCGCGGGGTGCTTGGACAAACACCAGCGGATCAGATGTTCGCACTCTGGGCAGAGAAGGCAGAAAGCGCCGGTGACTTGCAGAAGGCTCCTGCCCAGCTGCCGTCGGCGCCCGCAGGACCCGACCGACTCTGCCCCGTGCGGGAGAGCGGCACGGCGGGACACGGCCACCGCCTTCAGCCACGCGTGCCGCACGGAGCCCGTCGGCACGGGCCGCCTCCCGCGGCCGGCCCTTGAGGGCACAGCGACATCCTGCCCAGCTGTGCGAGGGCCCCGCCGGGCTGAGTGCCGCCATCTGCCAAAGCCTGCCTTCTTGAGGCCGGATACCAACCTGGAGAGAGCTGGAGCCCGAAGAAGAGCTGCCCCGACACGATGTCTCCGTCGTCCCAGAAAGGGAGGCTCCCGCACACCATTTCATACAGCAGCACGCCCAGGGACCAGACGGTGGCCGAGCGGCCCTGGTAGCAGCCAAGGCCGATCCCCTCGGGCGGGCTGTACGCGCGTGTTCCAAGGGGAGACAGGCAGTGCTGTGCAGGCGCAGGCCGCTGCCTCCCAGAGCCTGGCGCTGGCCTCCCGGCTGAGGCAGGGGCTGCGCCGGCGGCCCCGACTTCCCCCGGAGGCCACCCCACGTCCCCCAACCAGCTGGCCAAAGCCAAGAAACCATTCTGCAAGGCGAAGAAGGCCAAGCGGAGCAGCCTACACCCTTGCGGGCCAGGCAGGCCGAGGGGCCGGGCCCCGGCTTCTGCAGCCCCCCCTCTGTGGGCAGGGCCGGCAGCCGGCTCCTGGGGCACGGCATCTGCCCCGTGCCAAAGGGCAGCCAGCAGCCGGCTGAAGGCCGCAGCCCGCGGGGGAGGGAATGGGGCCGTGCAGTGCCTGGCACTGGCAGCGGGGCCCAGGCTGTGAGCTCACCGGCAAATCGTGTGTAGGCCCGCTCCTGGAGGAAGGTGCCGCAACCGAAGTCAGTGAGCTTCAGCTCATAGCGCACCGGGTCCACGAGGAGGTTCTCTGGCTTGATGTCGCGGTGCAGTGCCACACGGCCTCCAGCACCTGGTAGAAAAGCCAGCGCGCCACCTCCTTGCTGAGGAACCCCTGCTCCCGCAGGAACTGCAGGAGATCCTGCGATGGCTTTCGACGCTCCATCACCAGCAGGAAGCTGTCAGGCAGCTCAAACCAGTCGAGGAGCTGGATGATGGAGTGGCAGCCAGAGCCCACCTTCTCCATTAACACGACTTCCATGGGAACACGGGTGCCGTCGGGCTGTGAGGAGGAGACAATGCCTGCAGCAGGCCTGATGCTGTCCTGTGGCTGTGCTGTCCCCTGGCTGGGATGCCCCAGTGCCCACCCCGAGCAGCCCTCCTGGTGCTTGTGCTTCCTGCCAAGCCCCAGGGGATGCTTGGGAGGTGCCCCTTGCCCGGCCCCAGCACTGGTCTCTGGTATCCCCAAGCCCGCGATACCCCGGCTTGTGCGCTGAGCCCAACCCAGCTCCACTCCGCCCCGCCCTGTCCCTCTGGCCCCGTTCATGCACCAGCTCGTCCCACTGCAGGATGCTCTCCAGGGCCACGCGTTTGATGGCCACCTGCAAACCATCGAGAGAGGGGAGATGACCTCAAGCCCTGCCCCTCCCCACCCCTGCTTATGCTCTCACGCCCGGCCTTCGCGGCCACTCACCGGGCTCCCGTCCGAGAGGCGGATGCCCACGAAAACGGTGCCGAATCCGCCGCGCCCCAGTTGCGGGCTCAGCTGGTACAGCTCCTGCAGCTGCTTCTTTTGCCCTGCGGCCAAGAGCGAGCCCTCAGCCTCGAGCCCAGGGCCCCCTGTGCAAATGTCCACCAGTCAGGCGCGCTGGGCCAGCGCGGGCCACGCTGCTCTCACCTGCTTCCTGCTGCGCGCCGGGCTGCGGCCACCGCGGGGCAGCCGTTGGGCTGGTGAGCGGCACAGCTGGGGCAGGGCAGGGCATGGAGGCGACTGCAGGAGCCGCAGTGCAGCGGGGCCGGGTGGCACCGTCGTTGTCCCCGGTGTCGTGGGCTGCACTCTGGTGTAGAGGACGGCCGGGGCTACAGCCCGAGGCTTGGCACAGGAGGGTCCCAGGAGCAGCTGCAAAGCAGACAGGGCTTTTTGAAGCCTCTGAAGCTTTTGGCATCACAGGCACTGGAAGCAACTGGGGACTAGGCTGCTCTCAGGGGCCCTGGCCTGGCCTGGGGATGGCCTTCAAGAGCCTCGGGGGAGCTTCAGACAGCTGCTAGGCAGTTCTCACCTGCTAGTAGAAAGGCCTTCGTGGTGGTTGAGGTCTCTCTTGGGGCAGCTTCCTGGAGATGGAGGAACCCCCTTGGTGTCTCGAGGGTCGTTTCCACCACCAGGCTTGGGCTGTTGCCAGCTGGCACAACCAGCACAGCATCCTGGCAGCTGAGTGCTGGCAACTGCTGACTCCAGGACGCTCGCTGCTCCACCAGCTGCTCCTGACAAGGCTCTCCTGGCTCGGGCTGGGCTCCCATTTGGATTTGTGGGCTTTCCCTGGCCACATCAACAGTCAGGGTTGCGCCCATGTTGTTGACACCCATGAGTCCAAGGGAGATGGGAGACCTGTCCACGGGCTCTGCACCGTCTACAGGCTGACAGGTCTCGCTGAGCCTCTGTGAGGGATGGAGGCTGTCAGAGATAGCAGAGGCTCCTGGCAGGATGGAGGCTCTCTGACAGCCTGAGGTCCCTGCATGGATGGCAGCTCTCCACTGGTGTGCCATCCTTGCAAGAGCTGAGGCTCTCCCAGGGATGGAGAGAAGCCTCTTGGGGGGATGGAGGCCTCCTGAGGACCCAGATGAGCCACAGCAGGGCAGGTGGTCTCGCTTCACCAGCTCCTCCAGTTCTTTCCACAAGGCCTGCCACATCCCAGAGTAGAGTGGCACATGTGTCCCATTGCCATCCCAGAGCAGCAGCATCAGATCCTGCAGCTCCTGGGCCACGGCCACCAAGGGGCCGCAGCTGCAGGGGCTGCCCAGGGGGCTCACGGGAGCACGTGGCTGCTTGTGAGGGGTCGCCCGAGGCCTGGAGGACACGGGAGACACAGGGGCTCCTGGGTTCCTCTGTGAGCCACTGGGCTGGACCCCCGGGCGCTTGCTGTGCTTTGGTGCCCGTGTCTGCCGCCTCTGTGGTTGCCAGTGGCCAACGGCCCAGCAGACAGCCACAGTGGCCAGCAGCAGGACAAGCACAATCACTGGCACGTCACTGTCACTCATGGCTCTGGCATGTCCCATCGTGACTGCAGTGGCAGCTGCGGCTGCTGGCCCGTCTTATATAGCACCAGCGCAGTGATGTCACAGTGCTGTGGCCAGGACATCACAGCCCTGCCACACCCAGCACTCAGCCCCTTTGTGCCATCACAGCCCAGCTCGCCTCAGGGATCAGCAGAGCAGATCATGGCTGAAGATGCACGTAGCCAGAGAAAGCCTGGAAGTAAGAAGCCTCGAAGTAAGAACGGGAGCTCAGCCCGTTGCAATGAATCGTTCCCTGGAGCCAGTGGCACATGAGGAGGAGTGCTGGTGCCAGCAGTGTCAAGCCCACAGTTCCCAGGACACTGCAGCGTTCCCAATTGGAAACACCCAGCATTCTGTACCTGAGCAGATCCTCCAGAGATAAAGAGACTTGAAGTTCCTCTGCCTTTGGGGAGCTCTCCTGAACTGGCTGTCGAAGGCACAAAGAGGATTTTGTTAGCAGCTCACTGACTTCTGCAGTGCCTCTGCTCTAAATAAATCAGGATGTGCCAAGGAGCGCTCATGGTGCTCCCACTGCTCTGGTTTTGGCTGCCATATGGTTTCTTTCTTGTCAGTGTCTGGCACGTGTTCTGTTTGCATGGGAATGCTGTGGATCAAACACAGCGGGTGCTTTGTTTTCTGCTGAGCAGGGCTTGCCCTCTTCAAGGACTTTGCAGTGTTCCCTGGTGTGATGCCTAGGAAAGGCTGCCTGGAACAGAGGGAGCTGAAGAGTGTTAAAGGAATCAAGGAGGTGTTTACTAAAAGCCTTTCAAAGGATACACCTTGGGCAGTACAAGAGCAGAGTGATGGATCTACCCAACATGGATGTAAGATAGACGTAAGATGGACAAGTGGTTCAAAGTGCTTTCAGGCATTTCCTGCCCATCTGCATCCTCAGGGATGAGGCTGTTTGTCTCATAGCCGTGGCTCTGAGGGAGCAGGGACGCCTGTCCAAAGGGCTGCCTCCCTCTGCACTCTGGCAGCTCTCACCCAGGCTCTGGCAGGGGTGAAGGCTCTTGCAGAAATATCCCAAGGCTGGAGATCTTCCTCACCCTGCTCCTCCACTGCTGATACCACAGAGTTCCCTGCACATAGGAACATCACCTTTTCTTCTGCAGGAACCTGTTCCAGCACAACACCAAGGGTCTTCTCCTGTGGCACCACCACAGCATCCTTAAAGCCGTGGACTAGCAAGTGACAGCTCCTGGAAATTGCTGCTGTGTGTCTGGCTGCAGGAAACCCCTTCTGGAATGCCCTTGGTCTCCACTTCTGCTTTCTGCATTTTCCTGGCCAATCTGTTTGCTCAAGGAGAAACAGGTTCAACCAATACCTGGGGAGAAAGAAAACCAAAAGGATTTGGAATAAGGGAACAAAGAACACTACTCAGTCAAGGCAGGAGAGATGCAAACAAGTTTCCAAAATGGAATAAATAGCACAAATAAGATGATATGGAGAAGAAATTAATCTACAAGCAATTGTGATAGGAAATGAAAGCTAATGTTGCTACTAGGGAATCAATCATGTACATTATTGCCTAGCAGACAGTTTAACGTTTCTACTATTGGCTGTCCAGACTCAAACTATTCTAACCTGATAGCCAAAATATTATAAAATCTATGTACATTTGGAAGAAAAGCTTCCAGTTCTATTAAGGCTGGCCAGGTGAATGCTTCCTACCTTACAGATGCCCACGCATCTGAGGGTGCAGGCAGTCCTGTCCAAAGGGCTTCTTCCCTCTCCAGTCTGGCAGCTCTCACCGAGGCTTCGCTGTTTTGGTGTTTACTTTCTTCAGCAAGTTTTTCTCCTGATGGGCTGCCATGATGTCCTTTAGGAAAGAAAACATGAATCCTATTACTCCAGCTGGTTCTTGGTAATTCTTATGCCTCTACAAGAGAATCATGAATAAAAGTTACTAAAATCTATTGTATAGCCTTCAGACCACGTGAAATTTGGGGGTAGAGGAGAGGAAGCAAAAATTCTTTATCAATTCTCTATGAACTTACATTCAGTAAAGCATAAACAAAACACTGATATTATAGTAATCCATTAAACATCTTGCTAACTGGAAGTTTCTTTGAGGATGTATAGTCAATGGATGGCTTATTACTTACACTTAAAGACAAACGGAAAAAAACCTCCACCACATTCTCATAAACCTTTGAAAATAACTGCCTTGCTGAATTCAAGAAATTGCTACTGCTCTAATATAACTGGACCTTGTAAATTGGATGCTTTTGCAGCACAGTCCTTGCTCCGTATATGACATCTGCACCATAGAAAACAACCAGTAATCCTACCTAAGTGAAAAACAAATGGGAATGGAGAATTACTTTCTCAGCAACATCTAATTCCCCATGTGGAATATGCTCTGTACCTTTCTTTCAGTCTGATAAAACACTTCATATGGTAAAGATCATCATCCTATAATTGGAAACTATGGACTGATTTCCCTGTTTCATGTGCCTCATTACCACAAACCTGATCCATCACCAGGACATTGACTGAGCCTGGCCATACCCTCTGCATCCACCACCTCCCCAGGCAACCTTTTCTAACGCCTGAGCACCCTAACAGCAAAAATCAAAGTTTGAATATGTAATCCGAATGTCCTCTATCTCATCTTATGGCCACTTCCTCTCGTAGCCCTGTAAGCTTCTTTTCAGAAGCGATGAGAGGAGAAGGTGGCTCGTCGTTCCTCTTTGCCGACACGGCTGGCTCCCTTCCAGGCCCGGTCGCACACAGGAAGGAACACAACATCCACGGGCCCGAGACCACGACGCGAGAGTCACTCGTTAGGGGCCACTCACCAGGGCTCACTCCCTCGCCGGGGGCCGGTCCCTCTCTCGCCCGGGGCGGGTTCCTCTCCCACCGGGGCCGGTCCCTCCCGCTTCGGGGGTCGGTTTCTCTCCCACCGGGGGTCGGTCCCTTCCCCACCGCACTCCGCTCCCCCACGCCGCCCCGGCCGCCGCCGCTCCCACTCTGCCGCACCAACGGCCCCTCAGCCGGGCACGGCCCCTCCGGGCCCCGCCCCCAACCACCCTCCCCAGCCAATCCCCGCCCGCCCCGCCCGTCCCACGGCTCCCCATTGGTGGCCGAGCAGCGCGAGGGGCGCAGGCCCCGCCCCCGTGGCGGTGCTCGCGCCCGGGGTTCGGCCGTCACCGGGGCAGCGGCGGAGCGGGGCCCGCGCGCAGCGGCCGTTCCTGCATGGCTGCGCTGCGAGCTCCGACAGCAACAACAGCGGGGGCAGGAGGCGCTTCGGCCAGCGGGCACGAGGGATCGATAAATAAACCCCAACGTTCTGGAACAGTGGGAACTGGTGTGCAAAGAAATAGCTTACACCTGCACTTGGGTTACAACATCCCCCTGCAGGGCTACGGGCTGGTTACTTTAGGCGGCCACAGAGCCCTTAAGGGGAACTGGGCTGACTTGACTTGTTACCAAAGCGGCCAAAGAGTCCCGAAATCAGACTGGGACCCCTGGAGTTGTTACTAAACTGTCCCCATTCCACTGACCGTTCCCTGCAGTTTCCAATCATCCCGCAGAAAAAGACCTCGAGGTGCTGGCCCAGAGCTGCCCAACACGAGCCCAGGTGTGCCCAGGTGGCCAAGAAGGACAATGGCGTCCTGGCCAGTGTCAGCAATAGTGTGGCCAGCATGACCAGGGCAGTGACCGTCCCCCTGTTCTGGGCACTGCTGAGGTCTCTCCTTAATCCTGGGGTCAGTTTTGGGTTCCTCATTAGAAGAAAGACTTTGAGGTGCTCGAGTGTGTGCAGAGAATTGAGCTGGGGCAGGATCTGGAGCACAAGTCAGATGAGAAGCGGCTGAGGGAGGGGCTCAGCCTGCAGGAAAGGAGGCTCAGGGAGGACCTTCTCTCTTTCTCTACAACTCTCTGGAAGGATACTGGCTTAGGAGGGATTCCTAGAGATAAAGTGTCTGTCCCATGACCCTTTGTGCCAAAAAGATGGTCGCTGTGTCTTTAGGATTTGACAGCCAGGAAACCTTGAGGAGGGTAGAGGGGTTTGCTTTAGACACGAGTTTTTAAAGGCTGCCTAGGCAGTTTCACATTGTGCTAAAGGTGTACGCTCTGCCCGAGACTTTGTCAGGAGTGGGTCCTGGCTGTCAGAGTCTGGAAAAGGTAATCTTTTGTGAGACATCCTGAGGGGCTGGGAATGTGTGCTAGGAGTAGATCAGATCTCTGGGAAGGTAGTGCCTGTAAACTTTTTTGCCAGTTGGCCAGTAAACTGTGTGCTTTTAACCTCTCGAGAATATCTGGTTGGGATTTTCTCTTAGAAAATCTACCTAGAGTAAAAGAATCTAGGTTTAATCCCGGAATTCAGTGACTGAGGTGTAACCCTGGCTGCTCCCCTTCCATCAGTGGATCAGGGCAGTCAGTTGCATGGTTGCTGCGGGAGCTTTTGTGCATTCGGCTTCGGGACTTTGCTACGCTGCAATTCGGCAATGGGATCCAATCTGCCTGCTTTCCCTGCCTCCCTGCTGCTCGGGAATGCAGAGCCGGAGCGCGGTGCGCTGCCTGGAGCCGGGGCAGTGTCCGCCGTCACCCGAGTGCCCGGGGGAATCGCTGCCTTCGCTGCCTTTTGTCCGAGCGGCCGCTGCCCCTCCGTGAGGGCCCGAGCGAGCACCGGAGCGCCCCCTGCTGGCCGTGACTGACCCTGGCCCCGCCCCCTGTTGGCCGTGACTGACCCTGGCCCCGCCCCCTGCTGGCCGTGACTGACCCTGGCCCCGCCCCTGCCCCGCAGCCTCTCCCAGCGCCCCCTGCCGGCTGTGGTCATAACTGCACCAAAGGGCAAACAGCGCTCAGCAGGGGCAAACTCCTGTGTTTGTGCTGTTTGTTCTGTTCTGATCTGTACATGTTTAATACTAAAGAATTGTTACTCCTTTTCCTGCATTTTTGCTTGGAAGCTCCATAATTTTGGAAGTTATAAGGATTTGGAGGGATGGGTCTTCTTTCCATTCCAGGAAGGATACCACCTTCCTTAGCAGAAATCTTTCTTTCAAAACAAGAGAGATTGCTAAAATATCCAAACCTGAGAAAATGTCATGATTTCGTGTACTTCATGATTTCACATATAAGGAAACTGGGCTATCTTTTCATTTCGGTGATATTTTCACAAAGGGAAGTGCATTAAGATTTGAATTATACCCTTTTCTTCTCAAGCAGTGCATTCCTTCAAGTATAAAAGCAACAAAGTCATTATAGGTAACAGTGGCAGAATATGCTGTTGCTGTTACTGTCACAGGGACTCCCAGCTCACTTCACCAGCTCCTCTCTGTTATCGCTGCCCAGTGAAGAAGAGTCACATTTTCTCTGTCTGGCAGTCAAACATCATATCCTGCTTCTACCAGTTCTTTGCATCGCTCTGGCATTCCACACCTTAAATGAGACAAAACTGATTCACTTATCATTTTGTTAAATATCCTCCAGTTTGGAGACAATTGCATCCAACAGAAAAAAATCCATCACAGTAAGCATCATCCAGCAGTTCCTACTTGAGCAAATTCCACATTGCATTCAAAAGGAGTCTTGTAAAAAGGGTGAGGCGGTGCCCTGAGCAGTAGATGTTTCAATTTAACAAACCTGCCTGAAACGCTTTTGGTTTATTTACAATAGTAGCCGTGATTTTTCTTCTTTCACTACAGGGAAAAAATGAAACTGAAAATGTTTCCTTTGTAAAAATGGACATCACACTCCTGGTGAAAATGTGTCACAGCCCTTGGAGAATTGCCAGTCACCGCTCACAGGACATTAGAAAAGGGATAATTATCACTCCCAGCTCAGCCTCCAGACCTGGGCTGACACACAGAGCTGTTGCCACCCCCTCGCGGTGGGGTCCTGGCTGGAAGGATCACAGCTTGGGTCAGGCCTTTGGGTAGAGACTTGGAAAGCCATTCAGGGTACAAAAGGGTTGGCAGCTCCCATAAAAGAAAAGTAAAATTAAAGAGCATGTGCATTTATAAAAAAAACTTTCTCCAAGCCCTGTTTTGGTAGGTCAGGGCAGCAGACAGAAGATGGCACAGATTTGTAGCTGGTGCGTTCCTGCAACTAGACCTGTTACTGTGCTTTCCATCTCTGTCAGTTGTTTATATGGTAAAGGAAGATATTTGGGGGGGCACAATGGGCCCAACACCATGGGAGCAAGTTCAGGATCTCAACAGCTTTCAGTTATGAATGATCAGGAATCCCGAGAGACAAAGTCAGACTATTTTCTTATCCTGAAGGCGGAGAAGGGGAAATTCAGAGGTGACAAAAATATACCATATTGGGGTGAACAACTGCAGGGAGAACTCTTCCTTGCTGGTCAGGAGGTGTGTCTTCATTTGAAAGTCTGCTAGGGAAAGCAGGGCCCTCTCTTGAAATAGACAAAATAAATCCATTCCCTTTGAATTAGTATAATTTTGAAATTAAGGGACTCTCAGGCAAAGATATGGAGATAGGAATAACAACAGCTATGAAATTAACAACAAACAGAACAGGAGCCCAGTTCCAGTCTCTGGGCCACGGGCAATTTCCCCTTTGGGGCAGTTGCTGTCACAGCTGGCAGTGAGCTCTGGCAGGCTCCTGATGGGCAGGTCCGTGCGGCTGCAGGGGCACTGGGGTGATGGCAGCTGTGTCCCAGATGGGAAGGGATGGAGGAGAGGCAGGATGCTGGGAAAAGTTAGCTCCTAAATATTTACATATTTCTAAAAAAATTTTTTGCAATATTTGCTCTATGGTAGCTCTGGTCACTCTGCACACTCTTTCCATGCCCTGTTCAACATCCCTGGAGGGGAAACCGGGCCAGCCCAGGGCCCCTGTGGGCTCTCTCCCTCCCACTGAGGAAAGCCTCCCTAAAGCCCTATGGAAAACCATCCCCAACGCTCCCTGGGGAGAAGGGAGCGCTGTCCCAGGAAAGGGGAGCCAGGCCCCCAGCTCACCTGCTCCCTGTGCTCTCCACGGAGCTGCCTGGGCAGCCCTGGCAGGCAGGGCCAGTGCCAGGAGGAGCAGGAGGAAGAGGCGCAGAGCCAGGGCCATGGTGCCTTGCCCTGTGCCAGTCCCGCAGCTCTTGCTGCCCCCGCTGTCCTGACACCGCTGTCCCAATGTCAGCACCACTGCCGCCGCCGCCGCTGCTGCCGCAGCAGTTGTGCTCAAGGCCTGACTGCTCGGTGCCTGTGGTGCTGTGCAACCACGGGGCTCTGGCACCTCTGGGACCTCAGAGCCTGCTGTGACCTCAGCCTGCTGTGACCCCAGAGCCTGCTGTGACCTCATGGCCTTAGCTGTGCCCCCAGAGTGTACCCCCATCTGCACGAATGGACTGCCCTGATTGTAAATGTTTTGCTCCATCAAAGGCCATTGCTTAGCAAAACCTTTGTTTTGCCTGCTGACACTGCTGGTCAGGCTGTGTCTCTGGAGATGCTCTCAATGGCTCCCCTCTTTACCTGGCGTGTCATTGGAGGAGGTCCAGGCTCAGATGTGTCCTGAGAGGGCCTGACTCTGTCCCCTTGGGCTGGGGGAGCTGTCACGGGGCAGGGAGGGTCGGGGCTGGCAGTGGCTGCTCAGGGATGGGTTGGGTCCAGGTCCTGGAAGGAGCGACTGCCCAAGCAGCTGCGCTGGCCCCGGGCTCTCCTCCCGGCCTCCTGGGCTTTGCTGTGTAGGCACACATATTGAGAAAGCAAGAAAATTACAGTCTGAAAAATATTCCAGGCTGGAGCTTTTCAGCTCTGTTCCCAGCTGATAAGCTGGTCCAGCTCAAGGCTAGGGAGAATTTCTCTCAGGGTGATAACTTGGTCAAAATGAAAAGGAATTAATAACACAGATAGAACACCTGTTGTGGTGTGTGACCAGGCCCTGGCAATGGGGTGTCTTCTCTCTGAACCAATCACCTTTTCTCTACTCTTGGAATTGCGAGTCATGCTATAAAACCAAGTGTATTTCTGAATAAACTTGTCTCTTTCTTCCTGTCATGAAAGATGACCATGTAGCTGTGCATCTTATTTCTGCTGCACTTAAAGGGTTAAAACCCCATTCCACGGCTACAGGTGTATTGTGTAGTCCTAGTTTGTAGAGAATAAAAGGAGAGGCCAGGTCGCCAAAGGTGTGCATGTTTTTGGAAGAGCTATCCACCATGCACCTCAGCGCTGAATAAATACACACCTACTCTTATAACTCATTTTGTGGGTTATTGAGTGTTTTTCCACGCTTCAATGGGGCCATGGTCAGTTCATCCCCAGTGGCTTCTCCCTCTGCTCAGGGACAGGAGTCGTTCCCCTGCTGCACCTTGGGGTCTCTCCCACAGGAGACTTCTCCTGGACTTCTCCAACCTGAGTCCATCCCATGGGTACCAGCCCCCTTCACTCTGCTGCAGCGTGGGTCACTCTGCCACGGGGTCAGTCCTTCAAGGACAGGCTGCTCCAGCGGGGGCCCCTCTGTCTGCGGGGTCACAGCCTCCTCTCAGGGATCCCCGCGCTCCTGCGTGGCTCCTCCAGGGGCTGTGGGGGGATCTCTACATCCCCATGGATCTCCAGAGGCTGCAGGGGGATCTCTGCATCTGGAACTGCTGTGTTTGGAGGCAGCAGGAATAGGCTGAGCTCCGCCTGAAGCTCTTCTCACAGTCCCCACACTCGTAGGGCCAATCCCCAGTGTGGATGTTCTGATGTTTCCTCAGCTTGTAGCTCCACCTGAAGCCTTCCCACATTCCAAGCACCCGTGGGGCTTCTCCATGGCCTGAGGCTTCTCCACCAGTTCCAAGATCTGGCCGGATCTCCCATTGCCTTCCTGGCACAGGGAGGGTCTTTCCTCCTCACAGCTCCCTGGGCTCGGTTTGCAGCCCCTCCTTGTGTGGGATCTCTGGGACTTTTCCTTCCCGTTGCATTTCAGTGCCACGGAGCCACTCAAAACGGCCTCTTCCACAAGGTTCTGTGCCAGGGATTTGTTGTCCCTGGTCTCTGTCTGCAGCTCAATGTCTGGGGGAGGAAGGACAAGGAGAGGAAGGGACAGCGAGAAGGGAAAAGGAAAAGGCAGGAGAGGAAAGAACAAGAAGGAGCAAGGGAGGAAGGAGAAGGGAAAGGAACGTGGATGGATGAAGGACAGAAAGAGGAGAGGAAGGAAGGTGGACAAGGAGAGGATGGGATTTGCCTCCATTGCAGATGGAAGGGGAAGGAGATCCCCCCCAATCCGTCCCTGGCAGGAGGTGTCGGCAGCGGGGTTGTCCTGCAGCCGGGGGTGATGCTGGGCTGGGAGATGGAGCAGAGGAGAGGAGGAAAGGGGCACCTGCCCCTTCACCTGCCTCCTACCCAGGGCATCTTCCTTTTCCTCGCAGCCTCCTCCTCCAACATCTGAACAAAGTTTGGGATTGACAGATCCTGGCTTGGGGGGGAAAGAAAGTGGTGAGCACCTTGGGTTTTGTGAGGAACCAGCCTCACTCTTTAAAATTTTTAAAAGTTTAATAAGAGATAAAAGGGACAATAACAGTGCTGGGTGCGTAGCCACAGCCAGAGGCACACTGGTTAACCATAACAACTTTTTCATTGCATTGGTCAAATACATATTTATAGGGATTATACATATTCAAACATTGCTTTGAATTCGTTTACATCTGGCAATTCTTTAGCTTGGTTCGACCCCTGTCCCCCCTTCTGTGCAGTTTAGAGGGTCCTGTGTCACTTGCTCACAAGGGTCCCCTGTTTGGTAATTTCAGTGACAGTTATTGACAGTCAGCAGCAGAGTCCTCCTTACATCTGTTCTCTCAATGTTATCTGCATGGTTCTTTCAATGATGTCTGAACATGCAGACGGTTTCAGCTATTTCCACTACTGTAAGTTTATTATAAGTACTTGGAATCAACATAGCCATTTCACAAATATATTTGAGTTATTCTAAATATCGTCAGTTAGTTATAAAAATAAAAGTATTATTTATTATTTCACAACTACATTTATTTCTGCAAATATTAATATTATAATGCACAATACAAAGCCTCTACTTAAATATTTTGTGAAAGTTTTAACTATAATATACATTTATCATGTATTAGTGTGTATCGACCCCCTAAACTCCGAGTTTGTGGGGGACTCTCAGCACCAAGAAAATGGAGATGTACAGCATCCACAGTATGCCACTGGGATCCATCTCCAAGAGATCTGTGGATGCTCTCCATCAGAGAGCAGAATTCCATTGGGATCCACAGAGTGGTGAGGTTTTCTACTTAATCTGTCTCTGTCACTCTCTTTCTCTCCCCCACCTCTATTCCATTTCTATTTTTCTCTCTCTGTCATTCCCTCTACCTCTCATTTACTCTTCAATAAAATCCATACTATTGACTTTGGCACATGGTCTCATTTGCACCCTAATTGAGGCAGAGCCATTTCTGATCATTTTCATCAGTGGATCAGAACAAGGGGCTAGAAGCCCTCCAGTCTGGCTGCTGCTCCATGCCACTTCCAGGGGCTTGGGCTGCTGAAGGGGTGCTGGCCTTGGCCCTTTGTGACACAGGGCCGTTCTATCGGGTTCCTGGGTGCTGTTGGACATTCTGTTGTCCTGGTGACATGGCACAGCCCCGCCCTGCAGGGGTATATACGGGGCACAGGGCCCTGCGCTGCCCAGTGCCAGGAGTGCCACTGGCTCAGGAGGAAGCAGCTCCCGGGATCTCTGTGCTCCAGACAGTTGCACATGGAGAAGGAAAAGGTGAAGCCCAACTCCAAAGCAGCCAGCCCCATGCCCAGCAGGCTGGAAGACCAGGCCCTCAGCGGGCAGTGGCTGGGGACAGGCGACAGCTCAGGCCTGCAACCATGCAGCAACCTTAGCAACAGCTGCCATGAGGGATCCCAAGGGGAAGCCTGCATTGAGCAGGAAGTCTCCCTAGAAAAAAACACCAGCAACCATTAGGAATCCTGCCCCGGCTGGGAGGGCTCTGCTCCCTGCGCGCACGAGGGGCGGCGTGGGCAGAGCACAGAGACCTTTCAGGGGCCTGCGGGAGGGACATTCGTGGCCAGCGCCTTCCAGCTGATCCTTGCTGTCTCCTGCTTCCTCCAGGCCATGGCAAGAGCTGCCGTGTGGGATGGATGGGGCACGATGAAAGCAACCCCTTGGATGTTAATGCATGCAACAAGTCCTTTTAAAAGGGCAAAACACCTGCCAATTTTGTGATGCAAGACAGAAACAGCTGGAAGGGCTTGAAAATGTGTTCCAGGAACTCGTGATATGACAGCACTGGTGCTGCTTGGGAACTGTTCTTCCTCACCTCCTCCCTCATCTCCCTCATCTCCTCTTGGAGGCTCACAATTACAGCAGAGACATGAGCCTGCATTGGGCCTTGATTATACTCTCAAAATTTCTAAGCTTGTTGCTTGTTAGCAACAGAACCCACTGTCTCTGTTATTATCAGCATTAATTGTTGCAATGAAGGTGGTGTATTGAGATGGCCCCAGGTCTGTCAGATTCCACAACATCTGCCCTGTGCACCTGACCTTGTCAGGGTCATTGTCATGCTGTCCATCCCTCCCAAAGAGCACCTCCAGCACTGCCACTTCTCTCAGCTGTTGGATCCCTTCCTCAAGGGTCTTCCAGCACATTCTATGGTGGTGCTCCTGCATTCTCTCTCTGTGGACAAACCTCTCTCTCACACTCATTAAAAGCCACTCCCAGAGGGAAAGGAGGCCTGGCTCCCTTACAAATACCTGATCCACACCTGAGTCCTGGGTCAAGGGTCCCAAATTCCTTGCCTCAGGACCATCCAGTTGCACACCTGTACCCATAAGGTCTCACACCTGCAGTAACCAGGTGGTAAAAGCCTCACGGCCTCGTCACTCAATGTCTTTTTGCAGAGTATGGAGACTTTTGTACGACAGGGACTTGGTGATGATCTCAACCTCTGGCTCCCCTGCTGGTTGTGAGGGCCCTCCTTTCTTATCCTTATTTTCTAGGTGCCTTGTTTTCATCTTAGACTTCTTTGTTTCCACAGGGGTGACTATTGCTGTCTGTGAGTGCCCTTGCAGTTCAGCTGGAACCTGGACAGATGTAATGTCTGTGGGTTCCACTGCTGCACCATCAGAGTCTCCCTCTTTAAGGCAGGGGGAGGGTTTCTCACCAGCTGGGGCAAGGTACTCCTTCAGCATCTGGCTCATCTCACATATCTCCTTCACTAAAACACCCACCCAATCCGGGTGTTTCATTTCTGAAGTGGGCTGTGGGGCAGGGTCAGTCTCTGCAGCAGCATCCCAATTTCCTGGGGTAGGTATCAGGGTTGTTATCCAAATCAATCTCCCCTTATCTCTGAATGTTAAATAGAACAGGTTTAACAGGCATATCAGCAACACCAGCCACTGTAAATGCATTAGCATTTAGAGAAGATTTGAACCCTTTGAAGCCTTTGAAAACGGGTGGGGTGGACCTAAACGGTGGACTGGATGAAGGGAAGGGAGAAAATTTCCCCTGCTGTCACTTCCTCACAGTAAGTACCATTATTGAATTAAACCCCAAAAACACACAGTTAGAGTGCAATAGCTCTGAATCCACGTTGCCATCTTCCAGAGGAAGTTAAAAACCCATGAATTCCTCACCTTATCAACCCACAAAATGAACTGGATAATAGTCACAGTAGCCTTAGTGATAGGACCCATGTTCAAATAAGGGCCTGCAAATGGGAGAGATGTAGCTGTGACCACGTGCAGCCCAAACCAGGGTAAGCTGGACAACATGGTGCCACCTAAAACACAAAATCAGGTCACTCAAGAACTGTTATTGCTTTTCCAGCCTTTCCACTCAATGTCCACAGGTTCCACCGTTGGGTGCCAAAATCTGTCCTGGTTTGAATAAAAGACAGGTGTGTGCTAGGGAAAGCAGGGCCTTCCCTTGAAATGGAGAAAGTAAATCCCTCCCTCTGAATTAGTACAATTTTGAAATTAAGGGGCTCTCAGGCAAAGTTTTGGGGATAGGAATGACAGTTCTTTACTAGTATATCTAAGAAGGCAAACAGAACAACAACTCTGGAATTAACAAGAAGCAGAACAGGAACCCAGTTCCAGTCCTTCTCGGCCTCAGGCACTTTTCCCCTGTGCTGCAGTCACCGTCACCGCTGGCAGTGAGCGCTGGCAGATTCCCGGTGGACGGGGCAGATGTGACGATCCCGGCACCTGCAGGGGGCTGGGGGTGATGGCAGCTGTGTCCCAGATGGGAAGGGATGGAGGAGAGGCAGGATGCTGGGAAAACAGCAAGCTGAAGCAGGAGGGCGTCCAAGCAGGGGTGCGGGGTCCAAAACAGAGAGGCAGCTCCCGGCGTTGGGATGGTGGGGGGGTAGCAATGACCTTTCTGCTCCGAGAGCCAAAAGCGAGCGAGAGCCAGCAACTGCCCCCCACCCTCCTTTACCTGCTTCCAATCTCACCGTGTTCCCCCTTTCCCTCCCCCCACCCTCCGAGAGAAACTCCCAAAAAACCAGGGAACCTCTCCCTGGTGCTGGGACCTAACCATCAGTGCTTCTTAGCATGTCAATGGGAAAAAAAATTCCACAGGCAGAGAGGAAAGGAAAAACCAACCCCCAACAGACGCTTATCCAGTTCTTCACTGATTTGAGGTTTATCAGCTGTTGCAGACACTGGGATGATGGTACAATGTTTTAATGTTTGGTAATCATCTAATTTCACAAGTGTTTTTAATTATATCTGTTATCGGAAATGTTTTGGATTGTTGTATCAGAATTATTCCCAGTTACTCTAAGTTTTTGGTTTTACTACATGTATTGTTTTGTTTTGAACTTCCCTTCATGTTCATGGCAAGAGTCATGCATGCTGTTTTTAAAACAAAGAAGGGGGAATTAGCTCCTAAATATTTATATATTTATAAAATATTTTTTGCAATATTTATACCAAAAAAAAGTAAAATATTTTAATGTAAGGCTCTTCAATTGAATGTACAATGACAAAGTCTAATTAATTCATTAACTTAAGGAGAAGGTATGCATGTGTTTTTATCATCAACAAGTTCAAAGTAGTCACCTGTTCATTCAGCCAAATATCAATTGCCTCCAAGAAAATGAAGCCCAGTGAGAAGAAAAAGAACCTAATCACCATGCAGCCTTCGTGGCCAGAACAAAACCAGAAGCAGGACTGCCAAGACACAGCTGTGTCTGGAAATTTACAGGCAAATTGCCAACAAAAGCCTTGTGTCATCATCATGGTATAGTGTTCCTACTAACCTTCTTCAGTTATTCCCTGTTCCAGGATCCAAGAGCACATTCAGTGATGTCAAAGATCAACATTTCCAGCTAATGGACTATTTGGACTTTAAAACAATGGTCATTTATTCCCATTTGCCTAGGAGACATTGGACATTATTCTTTTGTTTTCTCATGCTGTGAAACCCTGTGTCAATGACATGATAGAATTTGCTAAGTTTTGTTGATTGTAATCGGTCTTTTATGTATCTTATCCCATATCTAACAGATAACCAGTGATAACCTTAATGAGATAACACCCTCACAAGAGAGAGCTATTTTATCATCAGAACATATGAGCCTTCTTTGAATTAATGAAAAAGGGTGAGATGTTGCAGTCAGGTAGACAAATTATAAAAGAAAGGCTTCATAAAATCAGGTCTTGCTCTCTGCTAAATTAATAGCTAGCCTGTCACTTCTTCTATGTGCAGCTAAGTAACTTGCTTGTTCCCATGTGAAAACAATCTTAAGCATGAAAACAATTAACACAACAAGCTATTCTGGTAAGAGAACCATTTGCACCTGCAAGAAATAAGAAATCTGTCCTGCTGGGGACAAGGACGTTCATTCCCTTCCAGGAGCCCAATGCCCGGCTGGGGCTCCAGGGCAGGGGGTCCTTGAGCAGCTGCCCCAGAACCTCCGCCAGGGTCTCCCAGCGCAGCCGCAGCCGCTCGGCCTGGGGTCCCCAAAGGCCTCAGCGAGCCCCAAGTCCCTGCCAGGAACCCTCAACTCCCTCCAAGCCAGCATCCCCCACAGCCCCTGCAAGTTCCCCCCATGGCACCGGCCGTGGCCGTGTCCCCACATGTCACTGGCCATGTCCCACCATGTCCTCACCCATGGCTGTGTCCCCACCATGTTTCCATCCCTGTCACTGTCCCCCACATCTCCATCCATGCCTGTGTCCCCCCATGTCCCCACGAATGGCCACGTCCCCCTCCATGTCCATATGTCCCCATGTCACTCTCCATGTCTGTGTCCCACCATGTCATTGTCCCCCCATGTCCCCACCCATGTCTCAGTTCAGTGTCTTTATTTTTACCCCAGTGTTGGATGTTTTAAAGGGATGAAGAGAAATGAAAAGCAAATCAAGGCTAAAAGAAAAGGATTTCTGTGTCCATGCTGGCTGAGAACCCATACAATTGGCTAGGAGGAAAGAACCTTTTTTGTAGGGGTTTCCACCCCACTGTCTCCAAAATCTTGGTCTTTGCCCCAGTTCATCACCATTTTGCTGTGGAAAACACCCTTTGAAAATAGGAAATCAAAATCCTGGAATCTCTGAGGATGGAAAAGACCACTAAGACCATTCAGTATTCCTTGATGCCAGGAGAAGATAGCATAGAACACAGAAGATTTTCTGGGGTTGAAAGTCAAAAATTCCACTCTCCCCAAGGAATTCCCAATGTTGATTTCTGTTCACAATGGACGTTCCTGCCCCTGCATTCATCCAGGCGTCCACAGGGGATGGAGCTGGAGCAGAGCACGAAGCTCTTCCCACACTCGGGGCACTCACAGGGCTTCCCTTAGTGGTGCCTCCGTTGGTGTTGGGTCAAGTGAGAGCTCTGTGAGAAGCTCTTCCCACACTCAGGACACTCGTAGGGCCTCTCCCCAGTGTGGATGCGCCGGTGGACAGTGAGGGTGGAGTTGTGCTTGAATCCCTTCCCGCAGTCGGGGCAGCGGAAGGGCCTCTCCTCTGTGTGAATCCGCTCATGTAGGAGGAGATTGGAGCTGGTCTGAAACCTCTTCCCACACTTGGGACACTCGTAGGGCCTCTCCCCAGTGTGGATGCGCTGGTGTCTTCTCAGGGCAGAGCTCCATCCAAAGCTCTTCCCACATTCCAAGCAGGTGTAGGGCCGTTCCCCTGTGTGGATCACCTGGTGCTGCATCAGATAAGAAATAGTCCTGAAGCTCTTCCCACATTTCCCACACTCATAGGGCTTTTCCCCAGTGTGGATCATCTGGTGTTGGATTAGCTCGGAGCTCCACCTGAAACCCTTCCCACATTCCAAGCACTTGTGGGGCTTCTCCCCTCCAGGAGGCTTCTCCACCAGCTCTGAGCTCTGCCTGGATCTCCGGCCGCCTTCCCGGCTCAGGGAGGGTCTTTCCTCCTCGCAGCTCCCTGGGCTGGGTTTGCAGCCCCTCCTCGTGAGAGATCTCTGGGGCTTTTCCTCCTCCTCCATCCACCCACGCCTTGGGAATGACAAATCCTGGTTTGGGGGAAAACACAAGAGAGCACCTTGGGCTGGGGGTTCCTCCTTGCCCAAGTTCATCTCAGGAATTCACTGGGCATCTTGTGTCTGTAAGGACCTTCAAAACACCTCGATTCAGCCCAAAAATCCTCCAAATATACAGACAGAGATCAAAAACTCTCGAAAAAGCAAGAGTCAGCCAAAATCACTCTCCTAAATATAAAGATTCAGCCCCTACAAAAAACTTAACAACATTTAGGCCCATAAAATTCAGAAATACCAAGACTCAGCAAGACTCACCAAGACTGTAAAAACCGTGGATCCCCCTCCCTTGTCACCTGCTGCATGTTGAGGTGACAACGCTCCTGGGACCGGGGGAGAGGCTGCAGACACAGGGAGGGGTGGAACCTTGTGCTGCTTCCTGTTCCTCCTCCTCCTGTGTCCCTACTCTTCCTCACATTCCTCTTCCTCCTACTATTCCTCCTTCTCCTGCACAATCCCACCTTTGGCTTTGCAACATTTGAACACTTTGTTGTTCAACCCTGCCTACCCTTCCCTTCTCCTCCTGGCCCCAGGCCCAGCACCCACTCCCAGCTCCCTCTTCCTCCCCAAACCCACGAAATGCCAGTGGGGGGGCAGTGAGTGGAGCTGAAGGTGCCTCACCCCGTTTGGGTGATGGGCTCCCTTGGGTGGCGGCGGCACCGGGCATGGATTGGGTACCCGAGAGTGACCAGGAGACAGACGAGTGACAGATCAGGGGGGCTGGGAAGAGTCGGCAGCCAGAGAGCACTGAAAATCTCAGCAGGGACTACAGTGGGATCTTCGGGGACTAAACATGGCAGGGCACCCATGGAGGGTAGAAAGGGAAAGCCACGAAGGGCACCCAGCAAAAGGGATGATGATCCCAAAATATCTCTGAATGGGCCCTTGGCAGCATGTTGAGAGAGTTTGCACATTTACCCAGAGGTAATCATGGACATGGACACTCAGGGAGGCATGAAGGGAAGTCGCAAGGCATCAGCAGCCAACAGGAAGTCACCAGTCAGAGATCCCAGGAAGAAACAAAAGAACAAAGAGTGGTGGAAAAAACAGGTGGAGCAGTGATCCTTATCTCTGTGGGAGATATCCTCTGCTAATGGGCCATCTGTTAAAACCAGGTGGGGCAGTGTTCTTTATCTTTTCCACAACCCATCCTTCCTCCAGGAAGATATCTTCTGTTAATGGGCCATTGAGTCCCACTGCATGACTGATAAAATTCCATCATCCCATTGGGAGATGCTCCAGCCAGGGGGAGGAGCCAAGCCTTTCCTACCTAGATAAAATCTGAGATTTGGAACACCAAGGCAGCCCTTACCCACTGGTTTCCAGAGGACAAGAGCTACCAGACCTTTCTACAGCATCACTACTACAACAAGACCACTTCATCTGGACTGCTACCACCACCCTAACTAGCGGGGTGTCAGGTTGTATTCTGATTCTCTCAGTTGTTTTCTTTTGTATTATTGAATGTATTTTATTTCTCTTCTCTTTTTTCCTAAAAAATTGTATTTCTGACTTGGAGCTTCTCACTGGTTTTGCTTTCAACCCAGCACAATTCTGGAGGGGATTTTGGCAGAATCTTTATATTTGTGGAGGTTTTGATCCGTGTCTTAAAGTTTAGAGGATTTTGGGTGGGAATCTTGGTGTTTGGGAGGTTATTACAGACACGAGATGCTCAATAACTCCCAGAGATGAACTTGGGCAAGGAGGAACACCCAGTTTATGGAGCTCTCTTCTTGTTATTTCCTCCTAAACCAGGAATTTTCATTCCTCAGGTGTGCGGGGATGGAGGAGGCAGAAAAGCCCCGGAGATCCCTCACGAGGAGGGGCTGCAAACCCAGCCCAGGGAGCTGCGAGGAGGAAAGACCCTCCCTGAGCCGGGAAGGCGGCCGGAGATCCAGGCAGAGCTCAGAGCTGGTGGAGAAGCCTCCTGGAGGGGAGAAGCCCCACAAGTGCTTGGAATGTGGGAAGGGTTTCAGCAACAGCTCCAACCTGATCCGGCACCAGAGGATCCACACTGGGGAGAAGCCCTACGAGTGTGGGGAATGTGGGAAGGGCTTCAGAAACAGCTCCTGCCTGCTCCGGCACCAGGTGATCCACACAGGGGAACGGCCTTACACCTGCTTGGAATGTGGGAAGAGCTTCAGAAACAGCTCCAACCTGAGACAACACCAGCGCATCCACACTGGGGAGAGGCCCTACGAGTGTCCCAAGTGTGGGAAGAGGTTTCAGACCAGCTCCGATTGCCTCAAACATGAGCGGATTCACACAGAGGAGAGGCCCTTCCGCTGCCCCGACTGCGGGAAGGGATTCAAGGAAAATGGCACCCTCACTGTCCACCGGCGCATCCACACTGGGGAGAGGCCCTACGAGTGTCCTGAGTGTGGGAAGAGCTTCTCACAGAGCTCTCACTTGACCCGACACCAACGGAGGCACCACTAAGGGAAGCCCTGTGAGTGCCCCGAGTGTGGGAAGAGCTTTGTGCTCTGCTCCAGCTCCATCCCCCATGGGAGGATCGGTGTTGGATGATCCCCAGTGACCCCTCGTTGGGCAGAGCCCTGGTGATCCGTGGTCCTGGTGATCCCCGTTGGGTGGAAGGAAGGGGTTGGAGAGATTTCTTTCCCTTCTCCTTGTGCTGCTGTGATTTGGTTGGTAATAAATTCCCTCGCTGTGCCCAGGCTGGCTCTGTTGTTCCCGTGCCGGTGCTCGGGGCGGGATCTCTCCTGTTCCTTCTCTCAACTCCCGGGCCTGCCCTCAGCCAATCAGAGAATGCGATGAAGAAGATTCAGCCAATCAGAGAGAGCAGCTGTGATGACTCACCGCTTGCCGGGCAGACCCGCAGCACCCAGTGTTCCCCACCTGGACCCCACCCTCCCCGCCCAGTCACGATCCCCCCGCGGGGTCCCCACAAGTCCTTTCCCAGTCCCGCCCCACAATAAACGGGATGGGGCGAACTGGGAAACTGTACTGGGAACACTGGGAGCAGCCAGGCTGGGGCAGAGTGACAGCAGGGCTGGGGGGAACACATGACCCCTCCAAAATCAGCGTGGGGACGGAGCGGGGGGTCCCGGCCATACCCGAGGCCATGGGGAGGGGCTGCAGCAGCTGCTGGGTCAGGAGCTCTGTGGGCAGAGAAAAGGGGGGAGCACCTGACTGGGGGCCCCATGGGGAGCGCACACGCTCCAGGGTTGGAACACGACCCCCGGGACCCTCCCCTCACCCTTCTTGCACAGGTAGAAGCCGAGCCCCAGCTCCAGGAAGACGAAACCCAACACGGAGCCCCCGATCCCCATCAGCACCTTGCTGCGGGCGGTGTCCGGCGGCATCTCTGGGGGTCCACAGGCGTCAAGACCTCCCAAAATCTCTCACAGACACCCCAAGCTACTCCAATCACCCTCCCAGTCACCTCTAGCCCACCCAGGACTTCTTGAATCCTCCTCCCAATCTCTTCCCAGCCTCCCCAGGACCCACCAATGGTCCTCCTGTCCCTCTCACGATCCCATAACTCCCTCCCAGTTGCCCCCCACCACCCCAGGACCCCCAAACCCTCTCCTGGTCCCTGCCCGGTCTCACCAGGACTCCTCCCAGTCTCTTCCCATCACAGCCAACCTCATTCCAACCTTTGCTTTCCAGCTCCAGATCTTTCTCCATCCCCTCCAGGCTCTCTCAAATCCCTCCCTGTTCCCCCCAGCTGATCCCAGTGTGTCCCCACTCTCTCCCAGTGCCCCCCAGTGTGTCCATCTCACTGTGGCCCTCGAGGTCCCAGCCCGGCCCCGGCTGCCTGCTCTGCTCCATGGATTTCTACCCTGCTGAGATCCAGGTGAGGTGGTTCCAGGGCCAGCAGGAGCTCTCAGGGCATGTGGTGGCCACCAGGACCAGGTCCCCAACAGGAGAGGGCTGGTGTGGCACTGAGAGGGACTGGGAATGAAATTGGAGAGAGTGGGGGAACACTGGGAGAGAGTGGATTGGATTGGGGCAATGGGAGAGAGGGTGGAGGTTTGGGAGTGGAGTTAGAAGGACTGGGAGTGGACTGGGAATGGAATGGCTGTGGACTGAGAGGAATTGGGAGGGACTCTGGTGACACTGGGAGGGACTGTGAGGACACTGGGAGAGACTGGGATGGACTGGGAGAGCCACTGGAGTCACTTGGGGTGAGGGGCAGGAGGCCCCGGGGATGGGCACAAGAAGGGCTGACGTGTCTCGGGTGATTCCCAGGGAGGTTTTGAGGGGCTCCAGGGTCATTCCCAGGGCAGGGCCCGAGGGGACACGCTCTGCCCCACGCTCACCTCTGCGCTCCACGAGGAACGGGCTGGACAACTCGTAGTTGTGCCGGCAGTGCCTGTCCACCGCAGCCCGTCTGTACTCCATCCATTGCGGGTCGCTGTTCCAGTGCCTGGCAGCCTTGTCCCCAAAGGAGGTGTCCCCACGTGCAGCCCCACATCGCTGCCGAAGTGCAGGAACTGCTCCCGGTTGGAGATGTTCCTCTCCACGAACCTCAGCCGGTCGGTGCCGTGAATGAAGTGACACTCGGACTAAACCATCTCCTGGAACAGCGCTGTGTGTGCAGGACACAGGTCCGGGGGTGCCCCCCAGCAGCCCCCCAGCAGCCCACAGTAGCCAAGAGCTCCGGATCCCCACCACACGCCCCATGGCCAGCGCCGGGCAGGGTCTGACACCTCCCCCTGTTGGAACTCTGGAAACTGAGGGGTTTGGGCTTTCTGTGCTGACAGGCATTGACCCCCAGGAAAACACTGCTTTTGACCTGAGGCTGTGAAGAAGCTTTCCAGAATTGTGTGATAGAACTGGGATCACTGGTGTGTAGTTTGAATAGAAGTGTGTAATGTCCCATGGTGGAAAATTTAGAATTTGTGGTTTTAGAATATATTAATACATATAAAACAAGATGGAGGTTTTAGGGTGGAGTTTTCTTTCTTTTTCACCTTCTTCACGGGTCTAGGTGGTACTTTTGTAATTGGATAGAAAATTCCACATTGCAGGTCACAGGTGATTGGTTGTTGGGTTAAAAGTAAAAAGAATTTAGGTGTCTGTTCTTAATTGGACAGATTGGCCCTTAAAAGGCCTTGTAGAGAGAGATACGTGTCCATTTTTAGCCTGTTAGCTAGAAGTGCTGTAGAACTCACTGTAATATAGATAAGAATTAATAAATATCTGAGTCCAAACACGAAATTCCATCTCTGGAGCATTTAATCCTGACTCTGGAAGAACAAAAAAGAAGATAAAACGTGATACCCCCCTCCCCAAATTCTCCTGGCGGGGGGCGCTGGGGGCGGGGCGCGGGTGGAGTCCAGGTGAGGAGCTCTGGGCGCTCTGGGACTGCCTGAGGAGTCATCAGCGCCGCGCGCTCTGATTGGCTCAATTATTTTGGTGCCTTCTCTGATTGGCTGAGGAGAGGCCCGGGAGTTGAGAGGAGGACCGGGAGAGATCCTGCCCCAGGCTAGCGGTGGAAGAACATCCAATTAACAAGGCATGCAGATCATTTCCCAGTGGTCCCCACACTCCTGTAGGAACTAAATGCACCGAGGATCTCACGAGGGTCACCAACTCTCTGGCGGCCAAATCCAGCCCTGCGCTCCCTGCGGGTGCGGGCACTCTGGGAAGGGCTCAGCTGCGGGTCAGATGGCCGGAGAGTGGCTTGGTGGTCACCTCGTGTGTGAGGCAGTGATGGGCTGGGGAGATGCGTGGACACCACATGATCAGAGAGCTGACTGGGTAAAGGGACACGTCAACAGCGACACCGCAGTGACAGGCAGCCAATGCGGGCTTGTTTCAGTAAAGTTTGGGTTAAGTTTGGGTTAAGTTTCGAGTATAAAAAGGCTCGGTTGGTTACAATAAACGATCTTCTTTGGAGCAAGCAAGCAAGTCCGTGTGTCTTTGTTCCTCATTGCTACACATGACCATGAGATGGCCATGACTTGGGGGTTGGTTTTTTCCTTTCCTCTCTGCCTGTGGAATTTTTTTCCCATAGACATGCCAACAAGCACTGATGGCTAGGTCTTAGCAGTGATGGCTAGTGACAGGGGGAGGCAGAGCCTCCTTGGTATTTTGGGAGTTTCTCTTGGAGTGCCAGGGGAGACAGTGGGGAAGGAAAGAGGGAACACGGTGAGATTGGAAGCAGGTAAAGGAGGGTGGGGGGCAGTTGCTGGCTCTCGCTCGCTTTTGGCTCTCGGAGCAGAAAGGTCATTGCTACCCCCCCACCATCCCAACGCCGGGAGCTGCCTCTCTGTTTTGGACCCCGCACCCCTGCTTGGACGCCCTCCTGCTTCAGCTTGCTGTTTTCCCAGCATCCTGCCTCTCCTCCATCCCTTCCCATCTGGGACACAGCTGCCATCACCCCAGTGCCCCTGCAGCCGCACGGGGATCGTCGCACCTGCCCATCAGGAGCCTGCCAGAGCTCACTGCCAGCTGTGACAGCAACTGCACCAAAGGGGAAAGTGCCCGTGGCCCAGAGACTGGAACTGGGCTCCTGTTCTGTTTGTTGTTAATTTCATAGTTGTTGTTATTCCTATCTCCATATCTTTGCCTGAGAGCCCCTTAATTTCAAAATTATACTAATTCAAAGGGAATGGATTTATTTTCTCCATTTCAAGAGAGGGTCCTGCTTTCCCTAGCAGAGTTTCAAACCAAGACACACCTCCTGACCAGCAAGGAAGAGTTCTCCCTGCAGTTATCACCCCAATATGGTATATTTTTGTCACCTCTGAATTTCCCCTTCTCCACCTTCAGGATAAGAAAAAACCCTGACTTTGTCTCTCGGGTTTCCTGATCATTCATAACTGAAAGCTGTTGAGATCCTGAACTTGCTCCCATGGTGTTGGGCCCATTGTGCCCCCCCAAATATCTTCCTTTACCCTATAAACAACTGACAGAGATGGAAAGCACAGTAACAGGTCTAGTTGCAGGAATGCACCAGCTACAAATCTGTGCCACCTTCTGTCTACTGCCCTGACCTACCAAAACAGGGCTTGGAGAAATTTTTTTTTTAATAAATGCACATGCTCTTTAATTTTTCTTTTCTTTTATGAGAGCTGCCAACCCTTTTGTACCCTGAATGGCTCTCCAAGTCTCTACCCAAAGGCCTGACCCAAGCTGTGATCCTTCCAGCCAGGACCCCACCGTGAGGGGGTGGCAAGAGCTCTGTGTGTCAGCCCGGGTCTGGAGGCTGAGCTGGGAGTGATAATTATCCCTTTTCTAATGTCCTGTGAGCGGTGACTGCCAATTCTCCAAGGGCCGTGACACATTTTCACCAGGAGTGTGATGTCCATTGTTACAAAGCTTCCATTTTTACAAAGGAAACATTTTCAGTTTCATTTTCTCCCTGTAGTGGAAGAAGAAAAATCACGGCTACTATTGTAAATAAACCAAAAGCGTTTCAGGCAGGTTTGTTAAATTGAAACATCTACTCCTCAGGGCACAGCCTCACCCTTTTTACAAGGCTTCCTTTGAATGCAATGTGGAATTTGCTCAAGTAGGAACTGCTGGGTGATGCTTACTGAGATGGATTTTTTCTGTTGGATGCAACTGTCTCCAAACTGGAGGATATTTAACAAAATGATAAGTAAATCAGTTTTGTCTCATTTAAGGTGTGGAATGCCAGAGCGATGCAAAGAACTGGTAGAAGCAGGATATGATGTTTGACTGCCAGACAAAGAAAATGTGACTCTTCTTCACTGGGCAGCGATAACAGAGAGGAGCTGGTGAAGTGAGCTGGGAGTCCCTGTGACAGTAACAGCAACAGCATATTCTGCCACTGTTACCTATAATGACTTTGTTGCTTTTGTACTTGAAGGAATGCACTGCTTGAGAAGAAAAGGGTAGAATTCAAATCTTAATGCACTTACCTTTGTGAAAATGTCACTGAAATGGAAAGATAGCCCAGTTTCCTTATATGTGAAATCATGAAGTACACGAAATAATGAAATTTTCCCGGGTTTGGGTATTTTAGCAAACTCTCTTGTTTTAAAGGGAAAGATACCTGCTAAGGAAGGTGGGAACCTTCCCAGAATGGAAAGAAGACCCGTCCCTCCAAATCCATATAACTTTGAAAATTATGGAGCTTCCAAGCAAAAATGCAGGAAAAGGAGTAACAATTCTTTAGTATTAAACATGTACAGATCAGAACAGAACAAACAGCACAAACACAGGAGTTTGCCCCTGCTGAGCGCTGTTTGCCCTTTGGTGCAGTTATGACCACACCCGGCAGGGGGCGCTGGGAGAGGCTGCGGGGCAGGGGCGGGGCCAGGGTCAGTCACGGCCAGCAGGGGGCGGGGCCAGGGTCAGTCACGACCAGCAGGGGGCGGGGCCAGGGTCACTCATGGCCAGCAGGGGGCGGGGCCAGGGTCAGTCACGGCCAGCAGGGGGCGGGGCCAGGGTCAGTCACGGCCAGCAGGGGGCGGGGCCAGGGTCAGTCACGGCCAGCAGGGGGCGCTCCGGTGCTCGCTCGGGCCCTCACGGAGGGGCAGCGGCCGCTCGGACAAAAGGCAGCGAAGGCAGCGATTCCCCCGAGCACTCGGGTGACGGCGGACACTGCCCCGGCTCCAGGCGGCGCACCGCGCTCCGGCTCTGCATTCCCGAGCAGCAGGGAGGCAGGGAAAGCAGGCAGATTGGATCCCATTGCCGAATTGCAGCGTAGCAAAGTCCCGAAGCCGAATGCACAAAAGCTCCCGCAGCAACCATGCAACTGACTGCCCTGATCCACTGATGGAAGGGAAGCAGCCAGGGTTACACCCCAGTCACTGAATTCCGGGATTAAACCTAGATTCTTTTGCTCTAGGTAGATTTTCTAAGAGAAAATCCCAACCAGATATTCTCGAGAGGTTAAAAGCACACAGTTTACTGGCCAACTGGCAAAAAAGTTTACAGGCACTACCTTCCCAGAGATCTGATCTACTCCTAGCACACATTCCCAGCCCCTCAGGATGTCTCACAAAAGATTACCTTTTCCAGACTCTGACAGCCAGGACCCACTCCTGACAAAGTCTCAGGCAGGGCGTACACCTTTAGCACAATGTGAAACTGCCTAGGCAGCCTTTAAAAACTCGTGTCTAAAGCAAACCCCTCTACCCTCCTCAAGGTTTCCTGGCTGTCAAATCCTAAAGACACAGCGACCATCTTTTTGGCACAAAGGGTCATGGGACAGACACTTTATCTCTAGGAATCCCTCCTAAGCCAGTATCCTTCCAGACAGTTGTAGAGAAAGAGAGAAGGTCCTCCCTGAGCCTCCTTTCCTGCAGGCTGAGCCCCTCCCTCAGCCGCTTCTCATCTGACTTGTGCTCCAGATCCTGCCCCAGCTCAATTCTCTGCACACACTCGAGCACCTCAAAGTCTTTCTTCTAATGAGGAACCCAAAACTGACCCCAGGATTAAGGAGAGACCTCAGCAGTGCCCAGAACAGGGGGACGGTCACTGCCCTGGTCATGCTGGCCACACTATTGCTGACACTGGCCAGGACGCCATTGTCCTTCTTGGCCACCTGGGCACACCTGGGCTCGTGTTCGGCAACTCTGGGCCAGCACCTCGAGGTCTTTTTCTGCGGGATGATTGGAAACTGCAGGGAACGGTCAGTGGAATGGGGACAGTTTAGTAACAACTCCAGGGGTCCCAGTCTGATTTCGGGACTCTTTGGCCGCTTTGGTAACAAGTCAAGTCAGCCCAGTTCCCCTTAAGGGCTCTGTGGCCGCCTAAAGTAACCAGCCCTGCAGGGGGATGTTGTAACCCAAGTGCAGGTGTAAGCTATTTCTTTGCACACCAGTTCCCACTGTTCCAGAACGTTGGGGTTTATTTATCGATCCCTCGTGCCCGCTGGCCGAAGCGCCTCCTGCCCCCGCTGTTGTTGCTGTCGGAGCTCGCAGCGCAGCCATGCAGGAACGGCCGCTGCGCGCGGGCCCCGCTCCGCCGCTGCCCCGGTGACGGCCGAACCCCGGGCGCGAGCACCGCCACGGGGGCGGGGCCTGCGCCCCTCGCGCTGCTCGGCCACCAATGGGGAGCCGTGGGACGGGCGGGGCGGGCGGGGATTGGCTGGGGAGGGTGGTTGGGGGCGGGGCCCGGAGGGGCCGTGCCCGGCTGAGGGGCCGTTGGTGCGGCAGAGTGGGAGCGGCGGCGGCCGGGGCGGCGTGGGGGAGCGGAGTGCGGTGGGGAAGGGACCGACCCCCGGTGGGAGAGAAACCGACCCCCGAAGCGGGAGGGACCGGCCCCGGTGGGACAGGAACCCGCCCCGGGCGAGAGAGGGACCGGCCCCCGGCGAGGGAGTGAGCCCTGGTGAGTGGCCCCTAACGAGTGACTCTCGCGTCGTGGTCTCGGGCCCGTGGATGTTGTGTTCCTTCCTGTGTGCGACCGGGCCTGGAAGGGAGCCAGCCGTGTCGGCAAAGAGGAACGACGAGCCACCTTCTCCTCTCATCGCTTCTGAAAAGAAGCTTACAGGGCTACGAGAGGAAGTGGCCATAAGATGAGATAGAGGACATTCGGATTACATATTCAAACTTTGATTTTTGCTGTTAGGGTGCTCAGGCGTTAGAAAAGGTTGCCTGGGGAGGTGGTGGATGCAGAGGGTATGGCCAGGCTCAGTCAATGTCCTGGTGATGGATCAGGTTTGTGGTAATGAGGCACATGAAACAGGGAAATCAGTCCATAGTTTCCAATTATAGGATGATGATCTTTACCATATGAAGTGTTTTATCAGACTGAAAGAAAGGTACAGAGCATATTCCACATGGGGAATTAGATGTTGCTGAGAAAGTAATTCTCCATTCCCATTTGTTTTTCACTTAGGTAGGATTACTGGTTGTTTTCTATGGTGCAGATGTCATATACGGAGCAAGGACTGTGCTGCAAAAGCATCCAATTTACAAGGTCCAGTTATATTAGAGCAGTAGCAATTTCTTGAATTCAGCAAGGCAGTTATTTTCAAAGGTTTATGAGAATGTGGTGGAGGTTTTTTTCCGTTTGTCTTTAAGTGTAAGTAATAAGCCATCCATTGACTATACATCCTCAAAGAAACTTCCAGTTAGCAAGATGTTTAATGGATTACTATAATATCAGTGTTTTGTTTATGCTTTACTGAATGTAAGTTCATAGAGAATTGATAAAGAATTTTTGCTTCCTCTCCTCTACCCCCAAATTTCACGTGGTCTGAAGGCTATACAATAGATTTTAGTAACTTTTATTCATGATTCTCTTGTAGAGGCATAAGAATTACCAAGAACCAGCTGGAGTAATAGGATTCATGTTTTCTTTCCTAAAGGACATCATGGCAGCCCATCAGGAGAAAAACTTGCTGAAGAAAGTAAACACCAAAACAGCGAAGCCTCGGTGAGAGCTGCCGGACTGGAGAGGGAAGAAGCCCTTTGGACAGGACTGCCTGCACCCTCAGATGCGTGGGCATCTGTAAGGTAGGAAGCATTCACCTGGCCAGCCTTAATAGAACTGGAAGCTTTTCTTCCAAATGTACATAGATTTTATAATATTTTGGCTATCAGGTTAGAATAGTTTGAGTCTGGACAGCCAATAGTAGAAACGTTAAACTGTCTGCTAGGCAATAATGTACATGATTGATTCCCTAGTAGCAACATTAGCTTTCATTTCCTATCACAATTGCTTGTAGATTAATTTCTTCTCCATATCATCTTATTTGTGCTATTTATTCCATTTTGGAAACTTGTTTGCATCTCTCCTGCCTTGACTGAGTAGTGTTCTTTGTTCCCTTATTCCAAATCCTTTTGGTTTTCTTTCTCCCCAGGTATTGGTTGAACCTGTTTCTCCTTGAGCAAACAGATTGGCCAGGAAAGTCCAGAAAGCAAAAATGGAGCCCAAGGGCATTCCAGAAGGGGTTTCCTGCAGCCAGACACACAGCAGCAATTTCCAGGGGCTGTCACTTTCTAGTCCACGGCTTTAAGGATGCTGTGGTGGTGCCACAGGAGAAGACCCTTGGTGTTGTGCTGGAACAGGTTCCTGCAGAAGAAAAGGTGATGTTCCTATGTGCAGGGAACTCTGTGGTATCAGCAGTGGAGGAGCAGGGTGAGGAAGATCTCCAGCCTTGGGATATTTCTGCAAGAGCCTTCACCCCTGCCAGAGCCTCGGTGAGAGTTGCCAGAGTGCAGAGGGAGGCAGCCCTTTGGACAGGCGTCCCTGCTCCCTCAGAGCCACGGCTATGAGACAAACAGCCTCATCCCTGAGGATGCAGATGGGCAGAAAATTCCTGGAAGTACTTTGAACCACTTGTCCATCTTACGTCCATCTTGCGTCCAGCTTGGGTAGAGCCACGGCCAGGCTCTTGTACTGCCCAAGGTGTATCCTTTGAAAGCCTTTTAGTAAACACCTCCTTGATTCCTTTAACACTCTTCAGCTCCCTCTGTTCTAGGTAGCCTCTCCTAGGCATCACATTTCCAGTGGAAAATATTGCATCGTACCAAAGTCCTTGAAGAGGGCAATCTCTGCTCAGCAGAAAGCAAAGCACCTGCTGTGTTTGATCCACAGCATTCCCATGCAAACAGAACACGTGCCAGCCACTGGCAGGAAAGAAATCATATGGCAGTCAAAACCAGAGCAGTGGGAGCACCATGAGCGCTCCTTGGCAAATCCTGATTTATTTAGAGCACAGGCACTGCAGAAGTCAGTGAGCTGCTAACAAAATCCTCTTCCTGCCTTCGACAGCCAGTTCAGGAGAGCTTCCCAGAGACAGAGGAACTTCAAGTCTCCTTTGTCTCTGGAGGATCTGCTCAGGTACAGAATGCTCGGTGTTTCCAGTTGGGAATACTGCAGTGTCCTGGGAACTGTGGGCTTGACACTGCTGGCACCAGCACTCCTCCTCATGTGCCACTGGCTCCAGGGAACGATTCATTGCAACGGGCTGAGCTCCCGTTCTTACTTCCAGGCTTCTGACTTCCAGGCTTTCTCTGGCCACATGCATCTTCAGCCATGAGCTGCTCTGCTAATCCCTGAGATGGGCTGGGCTGTGATGGCACAAAGGGGCTGAGTGCTGGGTGAGGCAGGGCTGTGATGTCCTGGCCACAGCACTGTGACATCACCGCGCTGGCGCTATATAAGAGGGGCCAGCAGCCACAGCTGCCACTGCAGTCACGATGGGACGCGCCAGAGCAGAGCCATGAGTGACAGTGACGTACTGATGACTGCGCTTCTACTGCTGCTGGCCACTGTGGCTGTCTGCTGGGCCATTGGCCACTGGCAACCATGGTGGCGGCAAACACGGAGACCAAAGAAGAGCAAGCGCCCCGGAGTCCGGCCCAGAGGCTCATGGAGGAACCCAGGAGCCCCTGTGTCTCCCGTGTCCTCCAGGCCTTGGGCGACCCCTCACAAGCAGCCACGTGCTCCCGTGAGCCCCCTGGGCAGCCCCTGCAGCTGCGGCCCCTTGGTGGCCGTGGCCCAGGAGCTGCAGGATCTGATGCTGTTGCTCTGGGATGACAATGGGACATGTGCGCTGCTCTACGGTGGGATGTGGCAGGCCTTGTGGAAAGAACTGGCGGAGCTGGTAAAGCAAGACCACCTTCCCTGCTATAGCTCATCCGGCTCGTCAGGAAGCCTCCATCCCTCCAAGAGACTTCTTTCCATGCCTGTGAGAGCCTCAACCCTTGCAAGGATGGCACACCAGCGTACACCTGCCATCCATGCAGGGACCTCAGGCTGTCAGAGAGCCTCCATCCTGCCAGGAGCCTCTGCTATCTCTGACAGCCTCCATCCCTTGCAGAGGTGCAGTGAGACCTGTCTGCCTGCGGACAGTGCAGAGCCCATGGACAGGTCTCCCAGCTCCCTGGGCGTCAAGAACCTGGGCACAACCCTGACCGTTGACATGGCCAGGGAAAGCCCGGAAGTCCAAGTGGGAGCCCAGCCCGAGCCAGGGGAACCTTCACAGGAGCAGCTGACGGTGCAGCAAGCGTCCTGGATCCAGCAGTTGCAGGCCCACAGCTGCCAGGACGCTGTGCTGGTTGTGCCAGCTGGCAACAGCCCGAGCCTGGAGCTGGAGACGACCCTTGAGACACTAAGGGAGTTCCTCCATCTCCAGGAAGCTGCCCCAAGAGAGACCTCAACCACTGCGAAGGCGTCTCTAATAGCAGGTGAGATGTGCCTAGGAGCTGTCTGACGTTTCCCCGGGGCTCTTGAGGGGCATCCCCAGGCCAGGCCAGGGCCCCTGTAGACACCCTATTAACCGGCTACTTCCAGTGGCTGTGACGTCAAGGGCTTTAGAGGTTTCAAAAAGCTCTGTCTGCTTTGCAGCTGCTCCTGGGACCCCCCTGTGTGACGCCTCGGGCTGTAGCCCCGGCTGTCCTCAGCAGCACAGTGCAGCCCGTGACGCCGGGGACAACGACGGTGCCGCCCTGCCCCGCTGCACCGCGGCTCCTGCAGCCACCTCCGTGCCCTGCCCTGCCCCGGCTGTGCCGCTCGCCAGCCCAACGGCTGCCCCGCGGTGGCCGCAGCCCGGCGCGCAGCAGGAAGCAGGTGAGAGCAGCGTGGCCCGCGCTGGCCCAGCGCGCCTGACTGGTGGACATTTGGACAGGGGGCCCTGGGCTCGAGGCTGAGGGCTCGCTCTTGGCCGCAGGGCAAAAGAAGCAGCTGCAGGAGCTGTACCAGCTGGGCCCGCAGCTGGGGCACGGTGGTTTCGGCACCGTTTTCGTGGGCATCCGCCTCTCGGACGGGAGCCCGGTGAGTGGCCGCGAAGGCCGGGCGTGAGAGCATAAGCAGGGGTGGGGAGGGGCAGGGCTTGAGGTCATCTCCCCTCTCTCGATGGTTTGCAGGTGGCCATCAAACGCGTGGCCCGGGAGAGCATCCTGCAGTGGGACGAGCTGGTGCGTGAACGGGGCCAGAGGGACAGGGCGGGGCGGAGTGGAGCTGGGTTGGGCTCAGCGCACAAGCCGGGGTATCGCGGGCTTGGGGATACCAGAGACCGGTGCTGGGGCCGGGCAAGGGGCACCTCCCAAGCATCCCCTGGGGCTTGGCAGGAAGCACAAGCACCAGGAGGGCTGCTCGGGGCGGGCACTGGGGCATCCCAGCCAGGGGACAGCGCAGCCACAGGACAGCATCAGGCCTGCTGCAGGCATTGTCTCCTCCTCACAGCCCGACGGCACCCGTGTTCCCATGGAAGTCGTGTTAATGGAGAAGGTGGGCTCTGGCTGCCGCTCCATCATCCAGCTCCTCGACTGGTTTGAGCTGCCTGACAGCTTCCTGCTGGTGATGGAGCGTCCGAAGCCATCGCAGGATCTCCTGCAGTTCCTGCGGGAGCAGGGGTTCCTCAGCAAGGAGGTGGCGCGCTGGCTTTTCTACCAGGTGCTGGAGGCCGTGTGGCACTGCACCGCGACATCAAGCCAGAGAACCTCCTCGTGGACGCTATGAGTTGAAGCTCATTGACTTCGGTTGAGGCACCTTCCTCCAGGAGCGGGCCTACACACGATTTGCCGGTGAGCCCCCAGCCCGGGCCCTGCTGCCAGTGCCAGGCACTGCACGGCCCCATTCCCTCCCGGGCCGCGGGCTGCGGCCTTCAGCCGGCTGCTGGCTGCCCTTTGGCACGGGGCAGATGCCGTGCCCCAGGAGCCGGCTGCCGGCCCTGCCCACAGAGGGGGGGCTGCAGAAGCCGGGGCCCGGCCCCTCGGCCTGCCTGGCCCGCAAGGGTGTGGGCTGCTCCGCTGGCCTTCTTCGCCTTGCAGAATGGTTTCTTGGCTTTGGCCAGCTGGTTGGGGGACGTGGGGTGGCCTCCGGGGGAAGTCGGGGCCGCCGGCGCAGCCCCTGCCTCAGCCGGGAGGCCGGCGCCAGGCTCTGGGAGGCAGCGGCCTGCGCCTGCACAGCACTGCCTGTCTCCCCTTGGAACACGCGCGTACAGCCCGCCCGAGGGGATCGGCCTTGGCTGCTACCAGGGCCGCTCGGCCACCGTCTGGTCCCTGGGCGTGCTGCTGTATGAAATGGTGTGCGGGAGCCTCCCTTTCTGGGACGACGGAGACATCGTGTCGGGGCAGCTCTTCTTCGGGCTCCAGCTCTCTCCAGGTTGGTATCCGGCCTCCAGAAGGCAGCTTTGGCAGATGGCGGCACTCAGCCCGGCGGGGCCCTCGCACAGCTGGGCAGGATGTCGCTGTGCCCTCAAGGGCCGGCCGCGGGAGGCGGCCCGTGCCGACGGGCTCCGTGCGGCACGCGTGGCTGAAGGCGGTGGCCGTGTCCCGCCGTGCCGCTCTCCCGCACGGGGCAGAGTCGGTCGGGTCCTGCGGGCGCCGGGGGCAGCTGGGCAGGAGCCTTCTGCAAGTCACCGGCGCTTTCTGCCTTCTCTGCCCAGAGTGCGAACATCTGATCCGCTGGTGTTTGTCCAAGCACCCCGCGGACAGGCCAGAGCTGGAGCAGATCTTCTGGCACCCTTGGGTGTGGGGAAGGCGTTTCTGATGCCTTGCCGGAGCCTCTGCAGCACCCAGTTCCCACATCTCATGCAGGACTCAAAAAATAAAACAACTACAAACAAATCCATTGCAGGGTGTCAAGTTTGCTCCTTGTCAGCAGCCGCAGCTTAAGAAACCTCTTAGCAAAAGGTGTAGTCCCGTAGGTGCTCCCTTCAGCCTTCTTCAAGCTTTCCATGCCTTTCCTTCTGCATGGGAACTTTGTGCCTTCCAGCACAGGCTGGAGCACAGGTAGGAGGGCCTTTAACAAGCCAAGAAATGCAACACTGAAACAACAGCTGTCCTTTCAAGCTGAGGCCACCACTTGGGTGTCTCCTGAAGTGAAAGAGGGGAGGACTCTGTGTGCATTCCAAAGACCTGCGGGTGGCAGGGGCAGAGACATTGCTCTGCTACCAAAGCTGGGAGAAGAGCCAGAAGCACCAAAACGTCATTTCACCCTGAGCCCTGATGAACTTTTCCTCTTTCTTTCCCTCCAACCACTGGCAGGCAAATGCAGGCCAGGCCTTGTGGCTTGTGGCAGAGCCTTCTCCCTCCCAGGGAGATTCCTCACAGCTGCACACCATGGCCTTGGCCAGGTGTGGACCCTGAGAGAGGACAGAGGCTCTGTTTGTTCCTGCAAGGTGAGATCCAGCTGGAAACACGTACCACTCTGTGCCTGAGCAGACCCTCCAGAGACAAAGGGAGTTGAAGTTCCTCTGCCTCTGGGGAGCTCTCCTGAACTGGCTGTCAAGGGCAGGAAGAGAATTTTGTTAGCAGCTCACTGACTTCTGCAGTGCCTGTGCTCTAAATAAATCAGGATTTGCCCAGGAGCGCTCATGGTGCTCCCACTGCTCTGGTTTTGGCTGCCATATGGTTTCTTTCTTGCCAGTGTCTGGCACGTGTTCTGTTTCCGTGGGAATGCTGTGGATCAAACACAGCGGGTGCTTTGCTTTCTGCTGAGCAGGGCTTGGCCTCTTCAAGGACTTTGCAGTGTTCCTTGGTGTGATGCCTAGGAGAGGCTGCCTGGAACAGAGGCAGCTGGAAAGTGTAAAAGGAATGCAGGAGAGGTTTATAAAAAGGCTTGCAAAGGATACACCTTGGGCAGTACAAGAGCACAGCGATGGATCTACCCAAGATGGATGCAAGATGGACAATCACTCAAAGGTTTTCACAGCTTTGCTTTTAGGCTTTTCCTACACATCTGCATCCTCAGGGATCAGGCTGTTTGTCTCATAGCTGTGCCTCTGAGAGAGCAGGGACGCCTGTCCAAAGGGCTGCCTCCCTCTGCACTCTGGCAGCTCTCACCGAGGTTCTGGCAGGGGTGAAGGCTGTGGCAGTACAATCCGAAGTCTGGAGGTCTTCCTCACCCTGTTCCTCCACTGGTGATACCAACGAGTTCCCTGCACAAAGGAACGCCACTTTTTATTCTGGAGGAACTTGTTCCAGTTGTGATAAATGTGATTCGTGCTAATTAAATTGTAACTATATTAGCAAAATTGTATTTAGATCAATAGAAGACCATTGTTACCGAGTGAAAGGGGGGGAGATGGGTGAGACAGGGCAAAGGACATCTTCCAGATGTTGGGAGTCGAAGAAGAAGGTTGGAAGAAAGTCAAACAAGAATAGTAGAAGGACGTAGGTCTGATAAGCAGCATCTAGGAATAGAGCTTCAACCTTGAAATGGGCCAAAATGGGATGATTCCAAGCATGGGACTCAATTAAAGTCTTGTTATGGAAAACATCTGCTCAGTCACACAGTGCGCCTGCGCTACCTGCGGGTCACACCTCGGTCACTGAGGAAGACGATGAGCCTTCATCGGAAATAAGACCCTCAAAAGGATGAGAGACCCCCTAACCCATTAGTAGAGCATGTGCCGTACACACAGTGACGTAGATTTTAGGAATAGAAACTAGAAGGAGCTTTCTAGAAACTTCTGTAGCCTACAGTATATAAGTGGGATTGTTAGCCCGAATGCTTTGGTACGAGAGGAAGGGCAGGCCCCTCCCCGTACCCCCGGTCGGTTTTGCTTATGCTTTATACGAACCTCAATTATACTAAAACACTTACTCTCAAATTTTATCTATCCCAAATTATCCAACTTTAATACTTTACTTGGATTGTATTCAGTTTCAATAATTTTTGTAATCATCTTTAATACTTTTGATTGTATTCATTTATAATTGTTACTATTAAAAATTTGTTGTTACATTTAATCTTTGTTGTTTGATAAACTGGAAAAATAGAAAATCATTCATAACAGTTTTGTTCATTTTTGTG